>JAINUG010000510.1:0-102500 GCA_029706075.1 Aldrovandia affinis | reverse complement strand
CAGTGTGCTACAGCAGGGAAAAATGCCAACAGGATGCTGGGGTTCATAGTAAAAGGTATTGATTATAAATCAAAGGAGGTTATATTAATGTTATACAATGCATTTGTCAGACCTCACTTAGAGTACTGTGTGCAGTTCTGGGCACCACACTACAAGGTCCACTAGGAGGCAGCAGAGGGAAACTGCATCGTCCCAAACCGCAGAACTGCATTTGGACAGACTGCTTTTAGCATCAAAGGGACTAATGTGTGGAATTCTCTACCTAGAGAGACTAAGCAAAAGCATGACTTTGCTCATTTTAAAATAAAAATCAAACAGTTGCTAAAAGACACACAGACATGCATGCATGCATGCATAGGTAAAGTATACTTTAAAAAAATAACAAAAATAATGCATTTCAAATTTTTCCTGTTTTTCTCCCAATTTGGTTGCCAATTATACCCTCCATTCGTCTCAATTCACCCTCCCCCATGAGTCCGCCGCCCGTCCTCCAAAGTTAAAAGAAGGGCAACTAAATTGATATCTGGTATTAAAAGGATAGACCTAAGGCACTCGAAAATGAGTGGGGTCAGCAGAACAAGAGGCCACAGGTGGAAATGAGTTAAAGGCAAATTCCACACAGATATTAGGAAGTTTTTCTTTACTCAGAGAGATGTCAATGCCTGGAACAACTTGCCAGGTCGGGTAGTAGAGGCAGAAACACCTGGGCTATTCAAGTCTAGGGTAGATGCAGTACTAGATACTCTTTAGATTAGGACATGATGAGCCTAGATGGGCATTATGTGTTATTATGAATGATATGATGAGAATGGTGGAAACAAGCAGACTCCTCACCCCCAGCTCTTGTCGTCTGGCCCTCATACATTGCAGCTCGCTCCACAGATGGGTCACTTCCTGCTCGGAGCTCTGCTTCAATGCTGTGTGCTCTGCCTGCAGCATCTCCACCTGACGCACAGATACACACACACACGCGCACACAGAGAGACACAGGGAGGCAGAATAAGGAAACGCTCTACAGACCAAGGAGATGAGCAGTATAAATGGCAGTCACTGAAGAACAGGTGCACGGAGTCATACCTGCTGTTGCATCTGCTGCTCACGCTCTGTGCTGCGCCGGGCCAGCTCCTCCAGGTGTCGTGTGTGGGCGTGCTGATCCTGCAGGACTGCACTGTGGCTGGAGACCAGCTCCTCCACAGCTCCTGGAAAACAGTTACAACTTACCCATCCAGCAGCATCACCAAGAACACACACACACACACACACACACACACACACACACACACACACACACACACACACACACACACACACACACACACACACACACACACACACACACACACACACACACACACACACACACACACACACACACACCTACTGAACGTGGTCACATGGAGCAATAGTATTAATGATTTTCTAAAGCAGCCTGTTGAACTCTCCTCATAAATTAGATCGTGGTCACATGGTCTGACTGAGTGGTCACATGGTCTGGCTGAGTGGTCACATGGTCTGGCTGAGTGGTCACATGGTCTGGCTGAGTGGTCACATGGTCTGGCTGAGTGGTCACATGGTCTGGCTGAGTGGTCACATGGGCTGACTGAGGGGTCACGTGGTCTGACTGAGTGGTCACGTGGTCTGGCTGAGAGGTCACGTGGTCTGACTGAGTGGTCACGTGGTCTGGCTGAGTGGTCACATGGTCTGGCTGAGTGGTCACATGGTCTGACTGAGTGGTCACATGGTCTGGCTGAGTGGTCTGGATGAAGGATCACTCACTGGCGGCTGCGTCTCGATCGGCCCAGGCCTGGCTCAGCTCATCCTCCAGACGCTGAACCTCCTGCTGGTGGGAGGCCTGCAGCTCCTGCAGCTGTGCCCTGGTGACACTCAGCGCCTGCAGGGTCTCTGTCAGAGAGCTCTGGAGGTCTGCCTCACGCAAGTCCTGTTTCAGAGCCTAGGGGAGATGAGACCACACCACACAGCAGTCACAGCCACTATCTGCACAGTTCTGACAGGTCCACAAACACCTTGCACTGGCCAACCAACACCTCTTGTCCAGAGTGCACCCAGTTGCTCAAGTGCTTGACAGTAACAGATGAATTGATCATGCATTCTCAGTGCAACATGAGCAGAATGAAGGTCTACAGCCCAGGGCTTCACTACCTCGGTCATCCTGGGCTCTTGGGCTTCCGTCTGGACCCTCTGCTCAGAGATCTGCAACTCCGATGCACGTTTCAGCTCATCTGCAAACAACAACAGCAATCCATCACATCTCCCACTCCATCTGCAAACAACAATCCCACTCCATCACATCTCATCTCATCTGCAAACAACAATCCATCACATCTCCCACCACATCCCGCTCCAGCTCATCTGCAAAGACCTGAAACTCACCCATCTCCCACAGACTGGCCCACTCACCCACCTCCCACTGCCCACAGACTGGCCCACTCACCCACCTCCCACTGCCCACAGACTGGCCCACTCACCCACCTCCCAGTGCCCACAGACTGGCCCACTCACCCATCTGGCGGCGGCTCTGCTCGCGGACCTTGTCGAGCTCAAACTGCTGGCGCGTGTGCATCATGGCGCTCTCCTGGGCCCACTTGTCCCGCAGCGAGGCCTGCAGCTCGGTCAGCGCCGCCTCCTTGTCGCGCTGCAGGTTGCTCTGGGTCAGCTCCAGCTGTGCGGCGTGCAGGTTGTTCAGGCTCAAGCGTAGAGCCTCCAGCTCCAGAGCCTGCTGGGCCTGACCACAGGGGTCACCATGGACAGACAGGGGTCACCATGGACAGACGTGAGAGTAAGACCTCCTAATAATATCATATATAATATATACCTCCTCGCTCTCACTCAGACAGAGGCGTGAGTAAGACTTCCTAATAAGACCTCCTAATAATATCATATATACCTCCTCTCTCTCACATAGACAGAGGTTTGAGTTAAACCTCCTCCTCGCTCACTCATACAGACCGAAGTGAGTGTTAGACCTCTCTCTCACTCATATAGACCGAAGAGAGTTAGACCTCTCTCTCACTCATATAGACCGAAGAGAGTTAGACCTCTCTCTCTCGCTCCCTCTCTCATATAGACAGAGGTGTGAGTTAGACCTTCTCTCTCTCAAATAGACAGAGGTTTGAGTTAAACCTCCTCCTCACTCTCTCAAATAGACAGAGGTTTGAGTTAAACCTCCTCCTCACTCACTCACTCACATAGACAGAGGTGTGAGTTAGACCTACTCTCTCTCACTCATATAGACCGAGGCGTGAGTTAGACCTCTCTCTCTCTTAGACAGAGGTGTGAGTTAGACCTCCTCTTTCTTTCTCACTCATATGAACTGTTACAATTGGTTACCTGGAGGGTTATAGCCTTTCCACAACATGCAAAACAAAAAATAAAGTCTAGTTAAAGTATAATAAAAAGAATGGGGATGCTCATTAAAGTTTGAGGTGTTGCAGCTGATTTCGCCTGAATGTGAGTGTATTAGTGTGAGTGTATTAGTGTGTGTGTGTGTGTGTGTGTGTGTGTGTGTGTGTGAGTGTGAGATAGCAAGCGCGTGATCATGTGTTTTACCTGTGCTTGGAGCTGGTGTTCCTGGCATGCAGCCTCCCAGCCCTCCTTGTGCTTGTTGGCCAACTCTACCAACTCACGCTCCCGGTCTCGCTCATGCATCTGTGCTCCACAGGACAGAGAACGCCGTTTACACAATGTTACTCACACACAGACAGACAGACAGACAGACACACACACAGACAGACACAAGCTTCCCTCTCTCACACGCACACTCTGCACGCGCGCGCACACACGCACACACACACACACACACACACACATGTGCACTGACCGTACCTGCTTGATCAGTGCAATCTGTTTCTTCTGCTCATCCTCCAGTTCAGCCTTCAGGTCCAACAGCTTCCTCTCCATCTCTAAATGTAGGGCCTGCACCTGGAAGAACATCCAAACCACTGAGCACAAGGGTCTCACCCTACACCACTTTTTAAACGGACACTTCTTCAGTTATGATCATAATAATAATTATATCGATAAAAATAATATTTCAGAATAATCAATCATCCCTCTCTCAATTAAAAACGATCTATGGCCAATGTTGCACTGACTTGGATGTCATGTGGAAGTGAACACATTTCATTTCCATCAACTGAAAACGGCAGCACTTGACTGTCACACACGCATAAAAACTGTCAAAAAAAAAAAAGCCATGTAAACTTCTCTAGACATTCATTTGAACAGGGGAATGGAGGAACGGGAATGGAGGGATGGAGGGATGGAGGAAGAGGGGAATGGAGGGATGGAGGAACAGGGGAATGGAGGGATTGAGAAACAGGGGAATGGGGAAACAGGGAAACGGTTTAAAAGGCCAACGCCCTGACCTCCTCCTGGTGCTGTCTCTGTAGTGTGCTGGCTGCCTCGTGCGCTCGGCGGAGCCGGGCTGTGGTCTCGTCGTGCTCCGTGCGCAGGTGACCCAGGGCCTCCCTGGTGCTCTGCAACTCGCTCTTTAAAGCGCTCTCCTTCTGCACGCTGACGGCCTGCAGCCTCTGCAGCTCCGCCTCCAAAGCGCTCTCCTTCTGCACGCTGACGGCCTGCAGCCTCTGCAGCTCCGCCTCTAAAGCGCTCTCCTTCTGTACGCACGCGGCCTGCAGGCTCTCCAGCTGGGCGAGGAGCTCCGCTCTCTCAGACCGCACACGGTTCTCCGCGTCCTTCGCTTTGGTCTCCAGCTCCCCCAGGCGTCGTTCCTGAACGGCCTTCTCCTCAGCTGCCCGAGTCGCAGCCTCCTCTGCGCTCGTCAGATCTTCCTCGAGGCAGACGAGTCTGGACTCCAAGTCCGTTTTCTCTTCGCCAATCTTGTGCGTGCGCTCTTCGCTCTCCTGCAGCTGCGCCTGGAGACTCTGCAGCTCCTGGCGAGCGGACTCCAGCTGCAGGGTCCTCTGCTCCAGCAGCTCGGACGCGCTCCGGTTCCTGGCCTTGTGGGAGTCCAGCTGGGCCTGCAGCGCGTCTCTGTGCGTCTGCAGGGCGGAGAGCTGCCGGCCGAACAGGGTCTGGACGTCGCTGGTGACCGAGTCGCCCGCCATCTTCTGCTCCTGCAGGTCCCTGACCAGCTGCTCCTGCTCTCTCAGCTGACCCAAGAGCAGCTCCTTCTCCTCCCTCAGGTTGTTGATGAGGTGGCCGGTCGCGGGGAAGCCGCCCGTCAGCTCGTCTCCCTCCTGGCGGTGGAGCCGGCGTTCCCGCTCTGCCTCCAGCTCCCGGCGCACAGACTCCAGCTCCTTCGCCGCGGTGTTCCACCTCTCCACGGCGACTCGCCCCTCCTCCGCCGCGCGCCGGAGCTGGCTCTGGAGCTCCTCCACCTGCCCGTCTCGGTCCTCCAGCTGGGCGGTCAGATCGCTGCACTGCTGTATGAGCAGCACCTTCCCCAGGTCAACAGCCTGTGGGCCTTCACGCAGGCCCTGGGGAATCTCAGCACCAGCCTCCGCCCCTTCACTGGCTTCACTTGAGGACGTATCCATCACATGATCAGCTGCCTCAGCGCTGCCTTGGCCCAAACAGAGGGAATGTGAATTTTCGAGCTGAATCTCACCGTCGAGCTCAAACCTGTAATTCCCAGAGTCCTCCAGAAGGCTGTGCTCCAGGCTGCCCTGGCCCCAGGCAATGGAGGCCAGGTATTTCTCCATCAGGTGGTCCTGGTCGCTGGGGAAGGACAGATCCAAGCCGGGCAGATCCTCCCTGCTCTCGCTGGCCGTCTCCTGGTTCACGTGCTCCTTCTGAGCCTTCATGCTGCCGAGGCTCTCCCCGACGCACGTATCGTCCGCACCGCTGTGGTCTCGGCGCTCCTCCTCCTCACGCAGGGCCGTCAGCGCCGCCTCGTGGGCCTGCGCCAGCTGGGCCAGCTCCGCCTCCTTGTCCTCCTCCAGGGAGCGCAGCCGGAGCTCGTAGTTGGAGATGTCCGCCTCGTGCTTGGCTCTCAGGTGTCGGGTGGCGGCCTCCTCTTCCCGCAGCTGCTTCTGGAGCTCCTGCACCAGGCCGTCGAACCGCCCCACCTCCTGGCTCAGCTCGTGCCCCTCCTCGGCGCACCGCCGCGCCTCCATGCTCAGCTCCTCTTGGGCTGCGGCCAGCTGGTCCTGCATCTCTCTGCGCTCCGTCTCCAGGGCCTGGACGAGCTGCTCCAGGCGGGAGGCGCGCTCTCGTTCCTGCAGGCTGGCCTGCCGCTCGGCCTGGAGCTCGGCCTGCAGCCTCTGCAGCAGGGCGTCGGAGGAGCTGCCCTCTTGGGCGTCAGAGGTGCCCTCTTGGGCGTCAGAGCTGCCCTGGAGTGAGAGCGTCTCCGGTAGCTGGGACACAGCGGTCTCTGCGATGCCCAGCTTCTGCTGCAGGTCCGTCACCTCCGTTTCCTTCTGTGCGAGAGGGCACTGCTGCACGCTGATGTACTACAACATGTCAAACAAGCCTTGCGTAAATAACGGTTCTGTTAAAAGCACTTTTCCTTTTATATACGTATACATTTAAAATGACTGAATCAAAGTATATGATTCAGGCATTTCCATTACAGCCTTTCAGAAATGTATAATTTTGTCATAATAAAAGAAAACCCTCACATCTCAGTTTTTGACTTTGATACATTAATAGAAAGCTTGCATCAATTTGGCACGGTCATTGCTTTATGGTTATGTGACAAAAAAGGTTATTCAATTCAGGATGCGACTAAAACTAGTCTAATGTATAACGTAATAATGAAACGGTTTCTCATTTCCTAAAAGTTTTCTGAGATACAAGATTTTGTTTATGACTAGGACCAGGAGAAAATCTCAAGATTAATTTCATCAGTTGTCCTCCAGGTGCCCCTGTAAGCACTGTGAGATCAGTCAGTACAGACATGGAACTAATTACACAATTAGGGAGTAAAATGACTTTAAATTATGCTGTTACGGGTAAGTGTTAAACATGGACACGCTAAAACCATCGAGACACATTTCCATAAAATAACATCCTACTGGTACATTGCATACCGAATTAGGTTTAATTTATTTTGCATATCCTGCAACTTATCTTTAGACCACAAAGATTACAACAGACCAGCACTTAATGTGATCATTCACCCGAAACATATTGAAATATTTTTTTCTTTTCAATAAGTACTAAGCATCCAAAGACTTTAGTGGACTACAGAAACCGCGAATCCACCAAAAGCGAATAGTAAATCCACCAAAATTACCTCTCAGTAACGTCTACAACAGATCACTCAGCCACGTTAATTAGGAAGTTCAACATATAACATTGAATGATACTTTAACAGTAGCTTAGAAATTGGACTACTGTACTTCATTTAGGTCACTCTACCACAATTCTATTCTTCTGAATTTTTTCAAACTATGCGCTTCGATCTGCAAAAATATTATCAGCCAAGATAAGATATCAATACAACAAGTTCAACTTACAAATGACCCACATGCCTGAGCGACTTGTTTAAAGTTACCAGGAGGTAATGTTGGCATGCAATTTCGAGCATGCTACTTGCGGGTACATTAATTATTATTAATACACAATACATAATACATAATGTTAAGAAGTTATACGTTGGTGAATTTACGATTTGTAGACAGCGAATTCACTTGAAACTCTTCTTTGGACGCGTAGTACGTCATATTGAAAGTAAAGAATATGATACTTGCTCGAAAATGGGTGAACTATCAAGACACAAAAACAGAGAAAGCAGAAGTTTGAAAGGGATATGGGCGACAGGGAACCGGCTGTGAAAAGGCCCGCATGACTTCATTTATCTACTTGTCAGTTGTTATGAATTCTGCTGAAATGCATCTCATGAGCAGGTTTTAATACGTCATGAAATAAGATACAGCAAAGCGAATGACAATGATCACATTTCACTTCATATTTTAGCGCACTGCACATCCACAGCTGCCCCAGTTTTTATTTACGGGCCCCTACTGCAAATAAGCTCTTTTATTTTTTCATCCTACAATATTTTTTTAACACCGTAGGGCAGGTTGCTCATTTTAGATCAACATTTTCAACCTCTTCAAATAACTATTTTTATGTTCTTTGTGCACTTATTGCAACATTGTCAAATACACTACGTGTCAACGAACATAAACATTTCTCTGTCATTCTTCTCATGCCCCTGATTAAGTGCTAATTGAACGATTAACTGAGATGACTGTCTCATTGAATGACTGTTTGAAACGTGCCATGATATAGAGGCTCCATCGCCCCCTTGGTGGTGGAGGACTGAAATGCATGTGAGATAACCACCCAAGATTTTCTCCAGGAATATGAGTGAGTGGAATACGATGTGGTTTGTTCTGTGGCCGTGTGACTCCTACCTGCTGGGAGCTGTGGTCCTGTAGGCTGTGCTGGGGAGGCTCCACACCGCCCTGGGTCTGGGCACGCAGGGACTCGCTCACCTAAAACACAGACCTTAACTTACACATTCACTCTGGCTGCGTAACACCTACCCCACATCGCCCATTTTACAGCTATACAAGGACAGTGAGTGAGTGTATGGTGTGCTGTCCAATCAGAGACCACGGGTGTGCTGTCCAATGAGAAACCGCGAGTGTGCTGTCCAATCAGAGACAGCGGGTGTGCTGTCCAATCAGAGACAGCGGGTGTGCTGTCCAATCAGAGACAGCGGGTGTGCTGTCCAATGAGAGACAGCGGGTGTGCTGTCCAATGAGAGAACGCGGGTGTGCTGTCCAATGAGAAACCACGGGTGTGCTGTCCAATGAGAGAGCACGGGTGTGCTGTCCAATGAGAGACCATGGGTGTGCTGTCCAATGAGAGACAGTGGGTGTGCAGGTGAGTGTGCGGGCAGGTGTACCTGCTGCAACTGCTGTTGCAGGGCATGGATTTGGCTGGTGAGCTGCATGGCCTCCAGTTGCACCTGGTCCCGGCTCTCTAGCGCCACCTGCAGGTTGACACTCAGCTGAGAGATGATCTCATTGCGCTTTTGCACTGCCGTCTGCAACTCCTAAAGGGAGAACAGAGTCCTGTTAATGCGCAATTACAACTGGGCCAACCAAACGTTTATAAACCTGCCTTACTCAAACTCATTCTGGATTGTTTTGTGGTGGGATTAAAAATAAATAATGCAGCCTGTTCCAAAGACATAAAAATATTAATCCTTTTAGTTAATCCTTTGTTGTTTGGATGAAAAATATTGAAAGACAGGAGAATTTAAAAATCATGTCAGTTCACTGCAAGCGCACTGCTCAGAGGCAGTACACACATGGAGCCCTAATGAATCAATACTGAGGGCAGAGCCATCAAACACACTGTGCCTGGGAATGAACTTCCTGGAGAACATAGAAGCCTAAGGTTCAATGATCAACACTGCAAACATGGAAGTTCATCCAAACAAACGAACATGCAACCCACTTTCACAGGCCCTTCCCTACAGGCAGAATAAGTCATTCTTTTTTTTTTTTCTTCTTTTTTTTTTTTTTAAAACCTTCATCCTTTTTGTTTTGAAAATGCCCATTTTCTTGGAAATGCAGTCCCTGAAATGAGGACCACATGGATGGACAATGGCTGTGGATCGATGACCTCCAACCCGAAGCCCCCACCCCCCATTCGAAACAGGTGATTTCATATGACTGGTTAGATCAGTTGGACTACAGGGCCACTGCCGTATCAGTCTTTCTGCAAGCCCCAGCTACTACAGAAGCCACGCACCGCACTCCACCATCAAGGTAGAGGAGTGCCCAGGTTCATGGGCATATCGGCCGTTAGCGAGTGGAGATCTACCTGCAGCTGCGCTGTCCCGCTGTGTGTGGCGAGCACATCGCTCAGGTCCTCTTCTTCCTCACAAACACCTGCAGCTGCCTCATCTCCCACACCGCTCTCCTGCTCAGCTTCCATCTGCACCTGCTCCACCGCACCCTCAGCATCTCCTACAGGACGCACATCAGCATCTCTGCCTAACATAAACACGTCACCATTTCACAATATGAGTGCCTACTGCCTAGCACATAAACACGTCATCAACACACATTCACCCCAATATGAGTGCCTAGCACATAAACACGTCACCAACACATACTGGTAAATACCAAAATAAAGGAAATACTTGAGTAAATTAAGGGTTCTGGTGGCTCTGTTATGATGTGGGGTGCATTTTTCTGCCATGGTTTAGGTCCACTCAGCCCCTTAGAGGGCAAGGCAAATGCCAACAAACACAAGCCATTCTGAGTGATCACCTTCATCCTATGGTGAAGCATTTCTATCGTGATGGGAGTGGTCTCTTCCAGGATGACAATGCCCCCATCCACAGGGTACAAGTGGTCACTGAATGGTTTGATGAGCATGAAAATGATGTAAACCATATACCATGGCCGTCTCAGACACCAGATCTCAACCCAATTGAACACTTATGGGAGATTCTGGAGCAGAGCCTGAGACAGCGTTGGATTTTGATTGTGGAATAATGGTGTTGCATTCCTCCAATAGAGTTCCAGACACTTGCAGAATCTATGTCAAGGTGCATTGAAGCTGTTCTGGTGGCCCAACGCCCTATTATGACATTTTATGTCGGCGTTTCCTTTATTTTGACAGTTACCTGTAGCTATCCCAGGGTATCAAGGGCTAGCATGTAACCACATAACAAATGCTGCTTATTTTAAAAAGGCTACCCAAAATAATTTCAATCAGACCTTTAGATCCAGATTAATCCATCAGCACTGTCCCACCTCATAATTAATATTACATTCAAGCTTTTGAATCATAAACCGCAGGTTATGATGTCAATTTCATTTTGGGGACATGTTGTGATGTGCTTTCTTGCGGACAAGAAATGTACAGCTTTTTATTTATTTGCTTCTGTCAAAATGTACTAGAACAGGAATATAAAGGAGATGCCCCTTTTACCTCATTTGGACTGAAACAAAAATTATGCAAATTTAAGTGAATGGCTTGTCCATAAATGTATACTATCTGAAAGCCAACTGATAAACCATGCTTTTCATTAATTTGTGTACCCAACTACAATCTTGATCCTTTGTGTATATAGCCCACAACCCCATGTACTGTGCATTCTTAGGGTTTTTTAAGGGTTGCCAAGGGGCTTTTTTAAATGGAAAAAGCATAAAGTGTGACAGACCTCTGCAGATGCCCCATTGTTCTGTTCTGGGCCACGGTCCACTGGGCACGCCTTGGCCACTAGTGGGCGCTCTTGTGTGGAAAGGTCATTTGAGTGGACAGCAGTGTTCTTCCTCTTCGCCGTCTTCTTCTGCAAACTTGTGCCGCCACCTTTTGCTTTGCGCTGTCTAAAGTGAGCAAGCTGTGGAGGAAGTGGAAGGAGAGGGAGAGGAAGAGGCATGTGAGGGAAAGGCAGCAGGACCAAAGCAGGCTTTTATAGTTTTCTTGTGTAGAATATCATGTTTGAAAAGCAATACATGAGTCACTTTTCATGATATACCTGCGATTTGTGTACATGCCTTGTCCAGTATGTCAACTACTGTGCAAAACAACAGATTTCTAGACCCAAGGACTCAACTAGAGATCTAGATCTAGAGATCACACCAAATTCAAACCAAAGAATTGGATTTCCCAATGGGAAAAAAAGTAACAAACCATAATTTACCATTATCAACTTTTCAAAAAAGAAAAACAGCAACAGCCACCAAAATTAGCAAAATAAATTAAATATATAAAAATATTGCACCAATATAAATAATATACAATTAAATCATAATATATAATATATAAATAATATAACACATTTGTTTAGCCAAAATAAGATTGCACTTGTCTGCCCTCATTGCACAAAACTATGCCAGTGCCAGTTAGTGTTCTTTAGTCAGGAAAACCAGGAAAAGCTAACAAGGGTTATTTTGGTTATGCTAGTCATTGAAGCAGTCTCCGTCACAGGACATGAAGTTGATAAGTGTCTTCTGGTGGCACTTCCGCCTACTAGCTGACCACTAGGTATTCACTGGACGTAAACGGGATCCTGGTCATCTAAACAAGTCTTCTAAAAACCTCAATCAAATCCCCCCTAAGTCTCTGTTTGCTAAGCATAAATAGATTGAGTGCCTTAACTCTATCCTCACAACTTTTACCTTTCATACCAGGTATCAATTTAGTTGCCGTTCTTTGAACTTTTTCTATATCTTTCTTGTAGTGTGGTGCCCAGAACTACACACAGTATTCCAAGTGAGGTCTGACAAAGGCATTACATAACATTAATATAACTTCCCTTATACTCAATACTTTTTGCCGTGTATCCCAACTTTTTCCTTGGCCTTTTTCACTGCTGCAGCACACTGCTTTGATGCAGATAAACTTTGATCAACTATAAAGTATGGACTTAATGCACATGCAAATAAGTAAATACTCATTTTATTTGACCATACACGGACAGTCGAAACTTGTCTAAAAAAACAAAACACAAATCTTCTCTGAAACTGCTGCATGCATCATACAATGAACGTCACACGAGAACGAACGCAAGTTGTCAGAATGTTGATGCTGTGTAAGCTTAACAAGAAAAACGCACATATAAATGCATTGCACTGCATCTTTGTTGTACCAAATACAACATGCAATTTGTTCTTATTGATATGATCAATGATTTGCATTGTAAATCGATTTAAGACAAATAGATGAAAAATTGCTGTTTGCATACCGATGCAGTTGTAGTCTGCCTGAGCCGTTAACTAGCAGTAGAGATAACTTTACCCAAAACCACCACAACGACGTTACCCAGTACTACGCAACGCACCTAATTTAGCCATGAAATTAAATATACTCTAACACTTAATTATGAATGATTCATAGTGATGAATGATCAATTACAAATAATTATTAATGCAGTTCAACATACTAAAGCTCAGCTGCTTGTCTTTTCCCCAAGCTCTTGCTTGTCAACTTTCATTAAAAATCTGAATGGCGTAAACATGGTTAAATTGCTGCAGAGCAAAGGGAGAGCTGTGATGAGTCAGTTCATTGTATTGTACTGATGTATACTTCAGAACAGGTAGGCCCGTCATAAACTGGCAGGTAGAGCAAAGCATGTTAAACACGTCACACGTGACCTAGTTGTACACAAGCGTCCCTGCTGTACTGCAGGTTTGACATACTGCATCACTCCTGGTAATACTGTCAACGTGGAGCTTTGAACAACACCATACTCTCTACACGGCGGATATGTGCGTTGTTTTATCCGCGATATTTTCCCCAGCAGGTCTTGGAAGTCCTCAGCTCTTCTAACGATCTATATTTAACCAGCCAGTGGCGCGCAGGACTGGTCACTCCCAGAGACACACTTGTGTCAAATTCCAACAGACCAACTAGCTACCGAGCGAATATTCTGTCTTTATACGTTTAAACATCGCTCATCGATCACAGCCAAAGCATTCTCACACACATTTGACTGCTATCTGAAGAAAGATTAGACGTTTTGATACTGAAACGCATCGTATTACCGACCGTTGAAACCATAGCTAGCGCGCTTGAAGCGCTGTAAACGCAATATTGCAAGTATGCATTGCATTTTGTTGTGTGGTGTGTATGAACTGTGCGAATCAGGTCACTACACGAGCGATATGTTCAACCCAATAACGCTATTGAAAACAAGTTAAGCGCCATCCTTGGGTGTGCATAGCGTTACTTTGTGTGCTAAACTGCTTGACTCCAGCGGGCCCGCTTGTTCGCGGAGGTGGTGGACGGTTGGGTTTCAGTACGGGGAAGACCGCCTGTCGTGGGTATTTCTACACTTGATAATGATGCATCCCATCTTATTCACACCGATTTTGCCAGCTAATGGTAACCAGAGAGACATGTCCACGACAGCTGGGCCGAAAGTTGCGTTTGGTGTGTTAGCTAATCAGCAAGCCGTTGCAAACAAAAAATGGAACAGGACAGTTTAGTTAGCGATGCCAAGGGTGAACACCGACAATGTACAAATCGCTCGATATTTAACGCAGCCTAATTAAGCTAGATATCGAACGACGTTTTTGTAAATAAGGTATAGTGAGGTTTAGTAAGGTTCCGTTTTTAAACAACTTCCTGATGATGCTAACAGCAGCTAGCTAACAAAGTTACCATGTTTCAAATCCAGGTTGTGTTGCGTTGTAACGGTTAGTTAGCGCCAATTACTCACGCTAAAAACATTACCATTATGATTATGCTATTGTTGTTAGCGAACAGTTGCCTAGTTAGACAGCTAACTAGATATGATGGTAGTTATCACTTAACCGGTAGTGTATATATTTTGGATAGTTAACCAACAGTGATTCAATTACTTCATGTTCGCTAGCAAGCTCGCCAAGTTTACTTTGTTCCAAGGAGCAAGTCACTAACTATTAGCTACCCAACATGTTCCAAACCTGTATCTAGCGAGCAAGAAGTCAAACAGAATGCTAAATTAGCTAACAACTGTTTTTTTAAATCTAAGAATTTAACGTTTTTAAGGTCTGACTAACATTAAGCCAACATTGGCGAACGTTGTTAGCCATTTTTAGCGGTATACTTCTATAATAGGCATAGTTAATTTCTGCTAACGGTACATACACACGCATCTTACTTTTACTACATTGAGAAATTGCCCAAAATGAGTTTAAACTAATCTCGCAAATACAAAATGGATTTAATTTACGTCAGGGAATTTAGCTTGTCAGCTAGCTGCTGCTAATAATCAAAAGCTAGCTAGCTTGCCAGAATGACTGCTAAAGTCTAATGCATGCATACACACCTTTACTCTTCCCGCGTCTAGCTTCCTTTGCCTCTCCTCTTGGTCCATCTGTTAAATTAAATAAAACCATAAATGTTTGACAATGTTATCGTGAGTAAAGTCTCTCGGTGAATGCTCTATAACTTTTCACAACAGTCTGGCGAATAACTGTCAGTAACAATTTCAACATGGCCGCCAACTATTGTGAACTCCGCCCTTATCAACCCCCCCTGTACCAGATCCAATCAGCGCGCTCAGAGGACATTTCATGACCAATGAAATCAACGCTCCAGGATCTCCTTTCGGAAAAGTTTACTTTTTTCTTGAATCTGTGACGGACATGTCGACAACCAATAGTGAAAGCTAACCTTTAGATTGGCAAGTTTTGTGTCCTATCGGCAATGAAGCATAAAATAACAGGCACGACCTCTTCTTCTCTGTTTTCAAAAAGAGTTTATGCAGCTGATTGGTTACAAACTTTTGTATAGGCTAATTATGTGACGCATATCCCTCATCTGCACAAAAACAACCAATAGTCACGCGTAAATAAAAGCCCGGGTAAATTAAGCGAGCCAGTTGAAAGGTATCTCCAAAGCAGGTTTGGTTACTTGTTATTACTGTGACTGTTTCTTAACAACCACAGTAGTGAAGGTAACCGTTTGCCGGACTGATAAAATCGCCCTGTTAAGACATTGGGAGTTATCTTAAACGTGCATTTACAACGTAGTTAAGCACATTATTATAAATTACTCGAAAAACCTTTTTGCATTAAAATTCTAAAACCTTAATACTACATATGTTCTTTATTAATAGCCTATTTACTTGACTAGGTTTTATTTATTGTTTTGTAACTATATACTATAACAATAATGGATTGCATTTCTATAGCACCTTTCATGATCTCAAATCACTTTATATTGAAGGGGGGGGGTTCAACAGTATTTGACACTACAGTCGGTCTGACCAGTCTTTTTGTGTTTGCTGTGTATTTGCAAGTTTCCACTTGCCTGTGTTGTCTGGGTGCCCTGGGCAGGAGGAGGGCTGGGTTGAGGCGTGTGTAGCAACCGGACAGGAGACCTTTGTTTTGCATGGAGACAAGGAGACTGACACGGAGGGCCAGAGATTCACAACCACGGTCGTGTGGACTCTAAGCGTGGAGGCATGACTTTACACCACATGCTGGCTTGCAGTTTTCATAATTCTGGGAAGATTATGTGGATGTATGTTCTCATTGTGCCACACTAAGATCCAACCACTCAGTGTGCTTGGCCTCAGGACCCACATTGAAAAGATACCTTATTTGGGGCAGTTTCATGGCAGACCCAGTGCTGGATCAGATGACCAGGCTGAAACTGAGACTGCTGGAGAAGGTGAGTGTTCCACAAACTCTCATATCTGCTACAGTATACAGTACATCACACTACAGTACCTAAGCTAAATCAGATTTCTGTAACAATAAACATGAAATTAGTTATGATAGTTCATAGTTATTAATAGTTTTGACGCCTTTATTCAAACAGCAGGTTGTCATGAGACTGGGTGGGAATGGTTCCTCTCCTCTCACCAAGGGAAAGCTTTATGTGAGATCAAATTTCCCAAGATGCAAAAAGTAATCCTAAACAGTTTTTTCAATATTGTAGTAGAAAAAGGAAAGCTAATGATGATGTTAGGTGCATTAAGAATAAGGAAGGAACTTTGATTTATAATAATAAGGATATTGCTAACACACTAAACAGTTACTTTGCTGAGAGCTTTACCAGAGAAGAGGTTATAAATATGCCTAAAAGTATAGCCACAGAATGTACCAACATAGTACAGAATGTTTGAGATAAGGGACGTAGTACTAGAAAGTACTAGAAAAAATATAAGACAAATAAGGCAGCAGGTCCTGATGGCATATATCCCAGAGTACTCAAATATACAAACTATTGACAGATATTTTAATGCAATCCATAAACACAGGAAAAATACCAGATGACTGGAAACAGGGTAGTATAATTCCAATATATAAGAAGGGAGACCACACTGAACCAGGGAACTATAAGCCTGTCATATTAACCTACATCTCATGTAAATACGGAAATGTATTATTAGGGACAAGTTGGAATTATTCTTGAAAAATAATAGTATTTTAAGGGATAGCCAACATGGTTTTCTCAAGGGGAGGTCATGCCTAACAAAACTTTTCGAAAAGACTTTCGGAAAGCATTTGACATGGTACCACATGAGTGACCTACCAAAGATTTTTTAAGATAAGTTCGGTTAGCAGAACAAGAGGCCCTAGGTGGAAATTAGTTAAAGGCAAGTTCTGCACAGATATTAGGAGGGGGGTTTTTTACACAGCGAGTTGTCAATGCCTGGAACAGCTTTCCAGGTTAGGTAGTGGAGGCAGAAACACTTGGGCTAAGTATAGGCTAGATTCGGTACTAGATACTCTGTAAATGAGGACATGACGAGCCTAGATGGGCTGATGGGTTCAATCTGTATTATTATGTTCTTATGTTCTTATACTGGAAGAACACACACATTTAGATCTGCACATTTTGTTGCGTTGTTGTGTGTAGGTGCATTAGTCAGTAATATAAATTTTTGTGACAAATTTCATTTGAATATAGCTCTAAAATGTATAGTTGTTTGGAGCAAAGCATCAGTCCTCTCTGTTTTCGTTCCAATTCAGTCCAAAAGTCAGGACAATAGCATAAAAGTGTCCCAGCTCACCCAGGTTTCTGGAACCCTTGCTATGGCTATAAGGAGAAGCTGATACCTCCCAGTTTTTCTTTTTATATGAGTGCACCCTGGGTTTTTACACTGTGACACGTTCAGCTGTAAATGTGTGTGCTCCCCTACAGAGACTGGAGAATGAGAGGGAGAATCTCGATGAAAGGGCAGGAACAGCATTCTCCACAAGTAAGGGTCAAGCCTCTGTAAATATTCTTTTCATGCAACATTTCTTAATATTCTTGCATGGTATCCCCAATGAATGGAAGGTGTTGCTGCAATGGGATAGGCCTAAAAATATCATTAATAATTTCAAATTGGGAGAAAAAAAATGAAATTAAAAAAAAAAAGATATAATATACAGCATGTTTGGTGATGTTTGTCCTCACTTTTTGGACACAGGAAGTGTTGATGGTCTGGAAGATGCGTTGCACAGTGCACTTAGAAGAAAGCGGGATCTGCTTCAAAGACTGAGGGTATCATTATTATCATACATTTTAGTGCATTAAATGAGTCTATGTTGTGTTATCATTGAGTCACATAAATCAGTGACAAAATGCATTTTCAGGGGCAGGTTAGCCAGACTAGACTGGCCAGTTTCCAGTTTGCAAGTCATTTGAATTTGAGTTCTACCTGAAACCTACCACTTGTCAGCTGCAAATTGAAATTATTATCTGTTTACATATGGTCTGATAGTTATCGATATGTCATACACTAATATGACAGCTCCGGAGCATTACTTATAATCTCAAAATTCACACTTCTTTAACATAATGTTAGTTCTCATAACATAAAAGTTGTCCACAGTATTCTGAAAAGTTTGGCATCATATTCCTCCTGCATACCAGCCCCACCTAGAGGCTTCTACTGCTGTGGACACTGTACTCATCGCTCCAACCACAGGGATGTAAATGCTTCCCATCATCCACGCTGAGGGAGGGACTATGAAATGAAGGACTTTATTACTGCACACATTTTTGGTGGAACAACATTGCAAACCACAAACGTACGAGTTCACTTCCAAACCAAACCCAGTCTCGGTTCCCCAGTGTGACTACGTCACTATCAGAGGTGTTACAAACATCTTCAAATGAGCCAAACTACACTTGTATATGTGAATAAAATCAAACAACTAATAATAATCAAACAAACTAGGTTTGAAAGTGTCCTAAATGTCAGATTGGACAACCGAGTCTGAATCTGGATAAGAGCAACTTTGATCTTAATTTAAAGCTTTGGAGAATCTTATTTCGAGTTGGAAAAAGTTGTGAGGTGGTGTCAAGTTATTATAATTTTCAGTGGAAAAAGAGCATGGTGCATAATCATGACATAATTTTGCTTATAATTCAAACTTTTTGGTGAAACTTTGCCATGTACATGTGTGTGCATTTGAGTGTGAATGTGTATGTGGGCGTTGCCGGTAGGACCAGCAATTATTTGAAGACCAGGGGCGGCCACATACCTGGGGCGGGACACGCAGACGGCATCGACAGGACACCCAACCCGCTCCACAACCCATCCACATCTACCAGCCTGCACCTCTACCCTCCCAGCTGCCTGCACTACTACCACCACCGCCCCCACCACCCCCCCCCGTATCATCCAACAGATGGTGAGACCACACTCCTGCACCACCACCCCCACCCCGTATCATCCAACAGCTCTGTCTCCATCCTCCCACTGTCACCTTCGTTTCCCAAGACCATGGCCCAGGGTACAGACTCTGGTAGAAGCACACTGCCTTCAATCTGTCTGTTTATGTTTGTATTGTGGGGTTATGATTCTTGAGAGAGAAGCCTAAGTGGTTCTATTGCACGTCCATAAGGTAACTATATCAATGTCCTCAGAAAGTTTCAGCAAAGAAAAATCTCAAACCTGAAACAAAGCCCCATGCATGTCCTACACGCCGAACCTCGTGTGTTTTGTCAATGCAGATGCCACAACAGCCAGCAACAATAATCCAACAGCTCCCACAGCAGCAGCCACTGATAACACAGATCCCACCTCCACAGCCTTTCCAGCCAATCAGATCAGGGAGCATTAAAGAAGGTAAAGTGAACTGCTCACTCCAGCTGTTTAAGACACAAACACACATGCAGCTGTTGTAATATGTGATGCTGATGAAAGTATCGATGTTTAGTGGCTGAGGAAGTGTGTGTGTTATGTTCTTGACTCAGACATGGTGGAGCTGATGCTAATGCAGAATGCCCAGATGCACCAGATCATCATGCATAACATGATGCTGAAGGCCATCCCGCCCATGGCATTCTCACCTCCAGGGGGCAGCAGTCAGCCCATCTCCACTCCTCAGGGCCGGGTCAGCAAAGTCAACATTACTCAAAAACTAGCCACTAGTGGGAGATTTCTAATCATTGTTTAGATTATTAGTTTTGGTTACAATAATTATAATGAGTACTTTGTTGAAGATAGTTGTTATTATTAGTATTTGATTAACATAGTTGTTATTACTAATTATTTTCATTGTAAACGTCATCAACCAGGAAAGTTACTTGGGAGCGCCCATCACCCTACGACCAGACAAACCCAGAGGAAGTTCTGTCCATCACCACCACCACTACAGCCCTCCTGCCCCACAACTCCATCCCATGGGCTATCCAATGTGGCCTCCCGTGATGTCATCACTCTCCCCTGGGCTGGCAGGGGCCTATCATCCAACAGGGCAGAATGCGGCTGGACCCATCACACTTCCACCACTAAATGTGTAAGAGCCAGTGCTACTTTATTAAAGTGTTTTTATTAAACTACTTCACAAATTGCAGGACCAATCTGGAATTTGGTCTACTGCAGATGTGTCTGACGAGCACAGCTAGAGGGTTGTGTGTTCAGATACCAGGTGGGACTGAGCTAATGTTGAACAAAACAAATTAAAAGTTCAGAAAAAAGGGGCTAAAGAAAATCATGCCCCTCAGCATATCAACAGAAGCAGTATCAGTTCTGGAGAGAAAATGGATATGACTGGCCTGTTGCTCAAATGAATGATGGAGTTGATATTTCATGTGCTGTCACCGCCTTGTCTTACTGCATGCTCCAGCGTCACCTTGGTTCCTTTCTCTGTGCTCTTTTTAAGGGTAGCTATGGACGGGTCTAACTCAAGGGTCCCACTCGGTCTTTGAGACAACAGAGTACTGAAGATATCAGGAGACAGATAAATCACTCAGCCGACATGGTCATTTATACACTTCCGTGCCTGAATATGACGGCTTCCTTTGTCCAGGGTGTTGACTCGTGTGCAGAATATACAGTGGGTATAAAAAGTATTCACCTCTTTTTTTCCACTGGAATTTTTCACATTTTATTATTTTATTTCCTGGAATCAAAATGGATATTATTGGGATTTTTGCACTGATCAACACAAAATACTAAAAAACAAAAAAACAACAATGGCAAAAAGAAAGCCATTGTTGAAGAAAACTTACATGAATTATTGCCTAGAGTTTGCCAGAAGGCATGTGGGAGACTCTCAAACCAAGTGGAGGAAGATTCTATGGTTGAATGAGACTTTAACGTTTTGCCCTCAAAGTTAGGCGCTATGTTTGGCGAAAGCCTAACACTGCACATCATCCCAAGAACACTATCCCTACCATGAAACCTGGAGTGGCCCAGTCAAAGCCCAGACCTCAATACTATTGAGAATCTGTAGAAATTGCTGTTGAAATTGCTGTTCACCACCGGTCCCCATCCTACCTGATGGAGCTCGAGCAATTTTGTAAAGAAGAATGGATGAAAATTGCAATGTCTAGATGTGCAAAGCTGGTAGAGACTTACTCAAATAGACTCACAGCTGCAATTACATCTAAATGTGCTTCTACAAAGTATTAAGTCAAGATTGGTGAATACTTATGGAATCAATTATTGTCTGTTTTTTATTTATAATTAAGACAGCTTTAGTTTGTTATATTTGACATTATAGAGTATTTTTTGTTGATCAGTGGCAAGAAATCTCAATTAAATCCATCTTTGATTCCATAAAGTAAGAAAAGGTATTTTGGTTGATAATGTGCTTTCGCTTCTGCCTGAAGGTGCAGTTAATGTTAATTATATGAGGACCAATGTAAATTTCTGTAATAAGGGGGCTAGACAGACTAATTGCTTTTGCTTTTCTTAATAGAGGTTGCTGCGTCAAATGGCTGCGTCGAATTTACATGAAATAATGTAATTTACAAGATGCTAATATTGTTTATTTATATTGTTTTTCTAATATAATCACTTAGCACATTATATAATCATTATTTATGCTGTATTTGAAATGTGAGTTGTTCTTAATGATTGTAAACACATTTGTGCTTAATTATGCCAAATAAAGTGTGTAATTCACTTGAATTTATATATTCTTATACAATCAGTTTATCAACATAAAAATTATAAACGGATTATTTTAGAGCAATGTTGTCATCACAAATAAAAATTCAGTTTAATTATTTTTCTGTTGATAGTTTTGCATTGGCTCTATCCATCTGTGTGTTCCTGTACATGTACTGTATTAAACTGTCTTATACAGAAACAATAGATAAGCTTTTGGAAAACAATTGAGAGTGATTGACATTGGAATTACATTGAGACACACCTGGTCTTTCCAAAGTTGAGCAAGGGTGCTGTATCTCAGCGTGATTCCCAATGTATCTATCATTCACAAGCAAAGATGAGCTCAATGCACAATATGTACTAGTACAGTTGTCTGCTTATGGTTTGCTAACAGCCAACATTACTTGGAAAATGTTGGGCAGGCCCAGTTGGCCATTATTTTTGCTACCATGAAGAGATCTCTATGACTGATTATTGGTGCATGTTTGGCACAAGTTTTAGTGATGAACACAGCTCAACTTGCTGATGTTTCTGGAGGAACAAGTGGCCTGATGTCGGCATGGAAGTCTGAGGGAAGGACATCATCAACTAGGGGCACCTGTGGTCAAAAGCCCTTACTCCTCAATTACATTACATTACATTACAGGCATTTGGCAGATGCTCTTATCCAGAGCAACGTACAACAAAGTGTTAACCGTAGTCAAGAACAGTTTAGCTGAAAGCCACCCTAGTGGTAAGTACAGTTCCTAGGTGCTAGGAGCAACCACATAGTTAAACTAGGGCTGTGTTCACCCTGCTCCCTATTCCCTAAATATCTGTGTGTTCGCCAATTTGTTCAACACACTATATAGTCAAAGGTAGGAATAAAACGCAATCAATAGCTCTGTAGGTAAATCTGTAGCCACAATTCAAAGCTAACAATAAAGCAATCAATGCAGAAAATAATGCCTAAGCCTAATACAATACATAAACAAGTAGACATGTGTAATACTAAGCAACTATTACCCTAATCGTGGTATCCACGCATTGGTGTGAAATTCATGGCAAAACAGACAATTCTGAATCAGTTTACTGCAAATATCAATCGGGTGTGAGCAGGCAGTTGTAATCAACTGTCCGTCAAGAACTTCACAGAGCGTTCGAGATTAAACAAAATTGAAAGCAGAGTGAAAAACAGATTCCGTCTGGCTGGAGAAAAAACTCCACTGAAGTGGAGTGGGTGAATGTTGTAAAAAACATTCCTGGAAAAATACTCTGCAGGTATTGTTCAGATATTGTCAGTTATGGCTCCAGAGGATTTAAGGCTTTGGAAGATCACGTCCGTAGCAAAAAACACAACGACAAAATAAACATTTGCCGTACGAATGACCCTTTTTTCCACCGGTCACTGATGCTAATGTTACACCATCTAACATTAGCTCAACAAGCAGGGACGTCATCTCTACAGCTCGACCAGCGATTGCAGTGGATGACCGCGTGAAAAACCAAGAGGTAGGATAACAAATTGAATAAAGAACTGAAGCTATAGCCACGATGAATATTTAGCACATAATTGGCCCACTGTGTGTTGTGTCTTGTGTTGCATTTGTGTCATACGCAGTGTCAAGTAACAGTGGGCAGCGTCGGACGTTCTACCGCTACACCACACAAAGAAAGTTGTGTACATTTTCTGCCTCCTCGTCACTCCAAAATGCAAGCTTTTTTTGCCATGTTTACAGCTCTCCAAACATGCTAGCTAGCGCAAATAAATTACGTAGCAGATTCTTCGCAAATTGAAAATGCGCAGACGTAAATTGATATTCTACAAGTGGGAATATTCTGAAATGGATGTTTACATGATAATAAGGGAAATGGCAGGTGTCTTATTTGTGTTTCTCATAACTGGAATACAGGCATAATCAGGTTATTGCAATCAGGGTAAGATGTTCGTGTTTACATGGCGTACATAGTCGCAATACTACTATATTCCGGTTCATATCAGAATATGGGTGCACATGTAAACATGGCCATTGATTCTGACACAGTACCCTGGCTGATGGGACATGGTCATTTCAGACCAGCTGGTGTGGCTGGAGATCAGCGGTAGAGTCCGGCCAGCAATGCTGGACTCCTGAGAACCACACAGTGGGGGTTTAACAGTGCCACTGTAATTCATTTACAGACATCAACAAAGAATCAAATATGCAGCTCTTGCAAATACTGAAGATAATTTGTGTAGGATGAAGATATGCACCAATATTCGTACATCCTACATTTTGGAAAATGGTGCCTCCTGACAGAGCACAGATGTGAGTTCGCTGCATTGTTTTCCTCTTCTACGTTAGATGCTTTTGCCATATCCTGTTCTGACTCTTCTTTTTATTCTAAATATTGAATGCTTTAAAAAAGGTTGATTATTTTTTTATTTTCAGGCACCAGTTCTGTGGTAAACCTCTCCCCATGATTGGCAAATTCCAATATCCAGTGTGGAGACCATTCGAGTGAACAGAGGCATCCATGATCCTGGGTACTTGGCTTACTCTACAGTCAGTGTACACTGGCAATACGGTCATGTCTGTGCACACCCACGCTGGTCTCTCAATAATGTGCCCACACTGGTACTGAATGACCCCAGTTTATTTGTAGACACAATCTTGTCTAATCTAACCTAATCCTTTCATCCCGTTTTCTCATTAGAACTGTGGCCTGTAAGTAGCGGAGCCACCTGAACCACACCCCACTTCAACAAGAATGCACACTGACCACATGAAAGGACAGTTCCCCCACACTGTTTTCCAGCTTCCTGGTAACAGGGGGCTCAACCCCTCCCCCCAAATTCTTCCTGTTCCCTCCAAGTCAACTGCTGGAGCCTTGACGGCCTGCCTGTTCATTAGATCTGTCTATACGCTAACAGGGTTTTATTTGGCAGAAGTTTTATCCAGAGTGCATAGAACTCTAAGCTTACCGTCTAATCATTGCGATTGCCAAAGTTTTTGCAACAATCTGTCATACAAAAGGGAAGAGAAAGGCACAGTGGGTAGACAAAATAATGGAAACACCAAACGATATACGAATATTTATTCAATAATAAGGATTTGGGCTGCCCTTTGCCTTCAGAACAGCTTCAATCCTTCTTGGAATGCTGTTATACAAGTTTTTAAATGTTCCTAGTGGGATATTGCACGATCCTTTAAGAATAAAAGTCTCCAGTTTGAGAGATGAAGCCATTGGAAATCTATTCTGCACTCTATTTCTGTTGTTATGCATTGCACATGGTTGCAAATGGTTTCCGAATGGCAGTCTTACCATAAATATTAGTGTTGTGAAGCTCACAACATAGTTTTTGTTGAAACTGTGTCACGGAGGTGTAGATTCAGTTCTGTGGTCATTTTTGAGGATGTTGCTTGGTGATTATGAGTTTTGACGCTGTTCCTCTTGACACATTAAAATAATGTAGCTGTTTCTATGACTGACACACTTGGAATTCAGCACCAACTATTTGGCCTCTTTCAAAGTCTTTTTAGATCTCATGTTGTTTTAGAAACTCACACAATAAAGTATCTTTTATAGCAGAAACATATTGGAAATTCGTTTTTACAGTCATTTTTTAGTTTGTGTTTCCATTATTTTGTCTACCCCTATATAGTTTATTTTATTTATTTAACCAGGCAGGTCACTTAAGAACAAATTCTGATTTACAAGGATGGTCTGGGAAGAGGTAATTAGCCTCTTGAGGGGATAAAAAACATGTATTTTTTAAATTAGACAGACATAACATTTAACACTGAATTAGATAAGCAGAACGTTCAGGGCTGAGGGACAGGTCAGACAATAACAAATATATAACTGTGTCATCTGCATATAAGTGGATGGAGGAGTTTCTATTGCTGACAGCACAGTGTGTGTTATTGATGTAGATTGAGAAGAGAGTACGGGCTAAGAGAGTAGGTCACACTCTGTTACACAAATGGTCCCTGCCAAGTACGTCAGCCTCCTTGATAGCTGGCGCAGCAAAAAGATATATATATATATATACCATTTCAAATATTTCACCTTTTGTTGCCTTGCAGCCTGAAACTGAAACATATTAAATCAGACTTTTTCCACCGTGTGTGAAAGGTGCAGAGTTTCCCCACAGTACAGAAGGGGTGTTTCAAATGTGCCAATTTCCTCTGGCCCAGAACCTACTGTTTCAGAAATCCAACTTCCTCTGGACAAGAGCCCTGAATTCCAAAGTGCAAGGTTGTTGCCGCAACGCGTTATCATCTCATTTCCTCAACCATTTATTTATTGGATTTAAGTCAAGCCTTGTTTTCATTCACGGAGTCCGCTTTGGTTCTCGGTGTGTCTCGGGACGTCTGTCCATTGATTAGGTGAATGCCAAGCTTGTGTATCATGCTGACATGATCACTGATGTCCCACAGCTCCAGTGCACATGCCAGTGCTGAGTAAATACGTACATCTGTCCATAACCAATGAGCAGAGGCGTCTAATAACCGCTAAGTTTCCTGTAAGAAACAGGAGAACTGGACCAGCAGCTGATATCATTGCTGTCCAGTGTCACCCTGACTGTCTGAAAGTAACTCTGAATCATTCAGCCTGTTTATTTATTCATGCAGCGCAAGACCAAACCAAATACTTTGAGAGACAGGCTGCATGTCTGCTGCTTTGTAAAACTGAAACACTGGGACACATCAACAAGTCAGCAGCATAGAAGATCAGTCATTCACAATTCGTCATTCGCGTCCCATATGACTAATTACTGTACATTTCGTAGTGGTCAAACAAGTGGTGTGACATTCCTGTAAACAACGGCACTGGTCTCACGGGAATATGAGCACAGTATTTGTTATATGTGCATTATGGTGTGATATCCCACAAATATCAACCCATTATGAATCACTCAAATCTACAATAATGTGGATAATCAAACCCACATCGTTCAAACACCGCTTACTCTCCAAGTATAGAATATCTTGGCTTAAATAGCGTTATGTTGCAGTCTACTGCCCGTTACCCTAAACCTCAGTAAAGTAATTTCCTTGTCGAGGAGTGTCCTTCGACGCGGGCATCCCAGAGCACAACAACAGTGTGACCCTGGAGATGAAAGCAGACACCATGGCATTGGTTAACCTTCACCAGGCAGACTGATGAGTCACAGAGAACCAAGTGTGCAATCATAGGCTGTCTCCTGACACAGTCCACCCGAGCACACACAGAACACAGGAGCCCCACTCTGTCTGAACAGGGCTCCCTGCGACTCAGCAAGTCTAAACCATGTTCTGTGTTCTTTGTAAATATTCATTTAATCTCAACAGGTCTGGAAGGCAGGCTCAAACATTTTAAAACCTTGAAAATGTACAAATGTAATGTAATGTCAAACCACAAATCTGGTTGTGCAATGTCACATCATGTTTGACCACTACCAAATGCACAATAATTACAGTCATATGGGACATGAATGACTAATTGTGAATGACTAATCTTCTATGCCAGGGGTGTCCAATCTTATCCAAGAAGGGCCAGTGTGGGTGCAGGCTTTTGTTGTAGCCCAGCACTAACACACCTGATTCAACTAATGAAGGTCTCGATTGGTGGATTAATTTAATCAGGCTTTTAAGTTCTGGGCTAGAACAAAAGCCTGCACCCACAGCGGCCCTTCTCGGATAAGATTGGACACCCCTGTTCTATGCTGTTGATATGCACAATTCACTCGCCCAAGCTAGGTAGCAAACCTAACCTGCCATGCACAAATATCCAGTATTGGTTAGCTAGCTCCCTCCTTACTGTGTTCACTAACTGCAATTATAGTAAGCTCACAATAGTGTACCTTTTAAAACAGCAATCTTCTTTGTTATCTCAGGATCCCAGTTTCAGGAAAAACATTTGGTAATGATAAAATGACCAACTTACAATGGCAGTTTTATTGCCTTGTGCTTTTTAATGCTTTATTCTCTTGAACAAATTGGTCATCATAATAAACTCTTGTTGTGTTTTTTCTCCCTCTTCATATTTCGTAGAGGTTGTGAAATCAGTCAGTGGGAAACTTGTCATTTCCTATTTAAGTGTCCCTGTCATAATGAAAGTCTTGCAAGTGTTCGGATTCACCATGAAACGCACACCATGTGGAACCTCATTACTAAGGCCCTAGATGTGTTTGAAAGACATTACAAATGAATGTTGATACATTAGCCTACTTAAATAATTTTCATTGCAAAGTGTCAATCTCCACTGACTGTCTTTTTTAGCCACACGATGACAGTATTTCCCAGTTGGACAATCTGTTCACAATCTGTTCTGTTCAATCTGGTGGCAGCACACAATCTGAGATGCACATTATTATTGTTATTTTCTTTTAACTGTATAACAATATAATTGTTATGAGAATGATACAAGTTTGAGAATGATACAAGCTTTGGCAATATGCATTGTAAAATATGTAATGCTATAAAAGCAAAACTTTATTTTAAGTAATCATTCAATTTCCAGCAGTTGGCGCTGCACACACCCACACATAATCATACTGATTGATTTGTAAGTAGGCTACTGCTTTCAATTGTGAAAATAAGTCTGTTGACACTTCTGTAGGACCATATCATGCCCATCCTGGAGCAAAAAAACTGTTTCAATTTATTTTTGACAGCCTAAAGGCAAAATAAAAATATAAAGAACAAAATTGTTATTCATGGGATGCCTTGATTTTTAAAATTCAGCTAAGGGAGCAAAATATTTTATATTTTGGTGATGAATTTCATCATTTCCAGCCTATTAATTATGCATTCGCCTCATAAATCATGACACATTGCCCTCCCCTACATTAGCTGCTTTTAATAATAAAAAGGATCGGTATCGGTATCGATATTGGTATGGCCCTGGTATTACTTTATATGGGATCGAAACCAAATGTTGTGGTATCGCCCACCCCTAGGAGGAGGAGGAGGAGGGGAAATGCCCCAGCAGCTGAGACGCTAGCCATTAAGTTATTCTGACTCTTAAACCTCCAGACAGACGTAAAGTACGCAGTGGAGTATGCGAACAATGCCGCTGGTGTTGGTTACGCGAACGCGAACGCGAACGCGAACGCCTAAGTGAGCAAAGTTAAGTATATTCGGGCCTTTCCTCCGAGGGATTGGGCGGCTGATAGACACATGTTGACGTGGCTAAATAGACAAGTGGTCAGCTGACTAATAAGTTAATTGTATCATGGCCAATAAAAGAATACTAGAAAACTGATGGCATAGATAACAACAATTGACCATTTAGCAACATTATATCACAGCACTGTTTCAAGGAGTAGTGGCCAAATTTCCACACTTCTAGAACCTCGGAGGATATATCCAATACTGTATCCTCTCTGTAATAAGAGTTTGAATCTGATGCCTTCTCTAATTTAATCAGTCAGTCATTTTAAGGGATTTTTTTCTTTTGTTGACTACGATATAGTGCTTTGCCAAATTTGGCCACTAATTTATTTGGCATCTGACCACTTGTACTTTTACGTACTTTGTTACCCGTTTTCAAAGAGCACCAGTAGTTAAATCGTACCACACCCTCGAACGCACTTTGTACATTTTTCGTTTTAGACCACTAAATGTATTGAATGTGTCTGTCTGGAGACGGATTATTTTTCTGACCAAAGATGACGATGTAGTGATAGTCACGTGACGATCTTGTAGCCTACTTACTTGAACGCGGGAATTTACTACACAAGCGTTATTTAATATATTAAAGACCCGCCCTTTAGAGCTGAACATGCTTCGTTTATTTATTTATGTTTTCCCCCACGTTTTCCAATGTTGTGGCCTCTATTGCACCCAGTTTACAGATTCCCGTTCAAATAAGAATCGTGCTTCCGGGGCTTGTTTTCGTAGCTCTCGTAGACATGTTTTCTGTGGGCGTGTCTCTCTCTCGCTCCGCCTTCAATCCTCGCGCTTTATACCGACTTCCGCCGAAGGAGCGCGTTTTATTTCACGCGTCACTTCCGTTGGGTTGCGTCAGTGTGGAAGAGAAACGAGAAGAAAGGCAGTCTAGTTTGGAGTACGACGACCTCAATCAAATTTTCTCCCTAGATAAATACAGAAACCTTCACCGGGAAGACATGAGCGACAACGAGAAGGATTTTGTCGAGCGGGTGCGTAAAAAGAAACATTTAACATAGAATATTTACGTATGTTCAGAGAAGATTACTGATATTTCACAGACAAGATAAAGAGGTTAGCAGCGTTTGCTAGCGGCCTAACGTTAGCTAGCACTAAGTCTGTAGCCGCCATTTGTCTCCATTGTTTAGATCCGCCGTCCAGAACACAGTATCCGTTTTATAGGGTCGTGCTTTCTTGGTTTGTTCGGTCACCACTCTTTACCAACGATCACTGTTATGGGCAGCGTTAATAGAGCAGATGCATTCTCAGGGATTGGACCAAAGTTGTGCAAATAAGTTACTGTACAAAATACAAGCAGCTGGACAAGTACATCGCTATCAAGCCTGATCTGGCTAGATATGAGTAAAATGAGCCATAGCTAGCAATGCATAGCCTAGTGCATACTTGGCGAGGTTGGACATTTTCGCAACGAACTATTCCATTTAGCCAGCTGTTAAGCAAGGGAAATTAGCCATGGCTGAAATTTAGATTAATATTTCGGTGAAAGTGGATTGCGAACCGTCGCCAACATTTTCAGTTCGTGATGTGCACCCGGGGCCCAATCGTAGTTCTTCAGAATCACCAGCTAAATTTAGTTACATTCCGGCGACGGTCAGTAAGTACCAAACATTACAGCGAAATGGAAGGAGAACCCGCATTATATGATGAATGCCAGCACTCCGTGCTAATATACCTGCCCGATTATCGCGAACACGTGTTCGAGTTACATGTCGCTTTTATCAAATCTATTTTTATGCATCATAGAGGTCCGTATATACTCAATGATTACGGCAATACTGTTTAAAATCGAAAACTACAACATGCTATAGACTTGAATTGAATATTCCAGATTTACGGAAATTAAGTACGTTTCCGGGAAATTTACGTTGCAACTGTGGCAGTAAAACCACGACAGACCGACTCTACAAATAACTTAAAGGCAGTTCCCCTATTTAGATCACTGGATCAATTGGTTAACTTTGTAGCTAGTCAGTCTGGGTAGGATGCACATTTGAATGAGAGATGTTTGCTATCGGTAATCTTACTGAAGCGGCGAGGTAACGTTAATAGCAGAGGGAAAGTGCACAGGATTGACTTTACAATGCCTTCCGGCGGCTTTGTCGTTTTTTTGGCGCTGGTGGAATCGCTGGGTAAGTCTAGGGACCCACAAGCCGCGATTTTCTCACGACGTCGCCTTGGTCACTAGCCAACGACTTTTTCTAACTAGCTATCGGCAATTAACCTACTTTTCATTTCATTGCGCGTAATTAATCGGTCGCCAGGGATACCCGCTATTTCTGCTATATTGTTATGCGTCGTTTTTCTTGCGTCGCTGTCGAGAAACAGGGACTCGTCGTATAGTTGGGGAATCACCGACACTGCAACAATGATAATCTCCTCCATTTTGGTAAGGGAACAAATTTAAGGTAGGAACCAAAAACATGCACTTCCGTTCACAGTGGGGGGGAAATAAGGACATCTCTCAAGTTGGTTGTAATAAGTTGGTCTGTTCAACTTTCTTACGTCGCCAGCTCCCACTGAAAACGGTCCTTCCGGTCGCCTTCTTCTCTTCCGGTGAACGATTACAAGGGGCGTGTAACTAGCTAGAAAGCGGAGTTAACTCGTTTGTGTAATTTGAAATCGAGCATGCTGCTCAGTTCACTCTACTACAAACGTGCAGAACCTGCTAGTTCCCAAAAGCTGCTTGTGTGGGAACGCCGAAACCAGCGGCTAGTGATCAAAGCGACGTCTAGTGAAAATCGCTTCTGGTGGATCCGTAGGGTAATGCCGAAAGTTGTCGCAAAGTCTAAACTTTAAGCATGTGTAGAGTACGAGTGAGATCTGGTTTCGAAGTTTTTTTGGGGGGGGTGCTCTATTTTGGGGAGTCTATACAAAACTGCAGTGTTTTAAATAATAATTATATTAAATATGGCTATATTCACCACCAACTATGCAATTAATTGTTTATAACCAAGGGTGCGCATAAGTGGTACGCCAGTACGCATTCGCGTCCTCAAACGTTAATCGCGTACCAAGCGATAACTGGTAAATTAATTAACTTAGTTAGTTAATCATTACCATTTGAGCATGTGAATGCGTATTGCCGCACCCCTATTTATAACCGATTGACAGTTGCAATCCTATTCAAAATCTCACTCGGACTTTGCGCATGCTCGGTGTATATTTTTCTGTAACTTTGCTGGCAAATACACCGCTAGCATAACAAGTTTTTCGGTCACTAAACAGATTCCAGAAATTATAAAACGCATTCAAACAAAATCGTATTCATTTCGCCATCCGTTGTTTTGAGGTTAACAGCAACTTTATTCTCCGCTTAGCCGAAAGTGAAACCCCAGTTTTCCGGCTTTGGGGATCTGGACATTGAACCGATGTTGCTGAATGGGATTTTAAGTCTACATTTTCATTTCGATTGGCAACATACAATGAGTACGTTTACATGCACGCAATGATGCGATAACTGGGAATAATCAGTTAATGGCAATCTGATTGATTATTTACATGCACTTTAGTAATGCGATAATTGGAAAAAACCTGGTTTACCTGATTCAGTCAATTAGTTGGATTTCCAAGTACATGACGTAAAACTCAAACTTCCTGTTATTTTGGTAACTAACAGTTGCTTTAAGTTTACATTAACATTTGAGTTAGCCTTAACTAGCTAATTCGCTTGTTAACTAGACTTGCTAGCTACAGTAACTACAGACAGTCATGGCATGTACAAGTACGTTTCAGATTGAACAGATTTTAAGCACTCAGCGTTCTTACAAGTTCACAAGGCCATTTTCACAGACACTTTAAATATTTCACCATTTCTATATTTTCTCCCATCTAGAAGATGGATGTTAATATTTTTCATTTCGTTGAGCATGAAGTTTGTTTCGGCTTCACTCCAAAAGTGAATCTTATTGCTGCCGTTTGCCAGGTTTGCCGTTTAACTGCATCTGGCTTTAAAAAACAAAAACATTTTGGCACATGTGCAAATGTAAAAAAACGAAAGAAATCATATTAACGCTATATATGCGCCGAATAAAACGTAATATTGGACTTGAATAATCTGGTAACTCCCTAAATCAGATAATAATCGGGTTATTAGTGTCCATGTAAACGTACTCATTGTTTAATATCTGGGATGTTAATATTAGTGGGGTGCGAAATTGTATTAAAATTATTTATTAACATTCTATCTAGCAGTGCTTTATCGTGCATATTGGTACTGCCACGAAGTCTGGTTGACCAATCAGCATCCAGGCCTGGAGAACTATCCATTTTCTAATGAACAATAGCTAACATTGGCTACATGACAGATTTTAGACTCCGCAGCTTTGGCGTAATTTCCATCCCCTCTGCTTCTAAACTTCTAGGAACCTCTCTAAAACGTAGGGAAGGTAGTTGAGGCACACTTGTATCAAGTGCAGTTATTTTGTTTCTCACCTGCCAATTTTCAGAGCCATTGCTTTGATTGAAATATGGTGGTTGTGAGCAGATCCACTTTCCAGTTATTTGTGAAGCTTGCTGACCACAGAAGGCCTGACACAGGAGACCAGCTGCAGGAGAGCCCAAGGTCTCTGATAGTACAGTAAAGTAGCTGAAATGGCAACGGTGGAACAATACAAGGGATTTCACTGCATCTGCGCAGTTTTCAGACATCGAATGTGCCTGTGTTTATATCTTCAAGGCCATGGTTTCTCAACCGTTTGCAGTGCCAGACCGTGTGTGTGCAGTAATGACCCGGCTGCACTTCTATATGCCTGCTGCCAAAAAAGCAATGAAGATTTGCGTAAAGGTTTCGCTTGTCTGTGGCGGTTATGGTCAGACTGTATGTAACAGGGCTCACTCTGCGTTGTGTGAAGAATGTGATGATGATGACGATTTTACTGTGGAGAGAGTTTTATTATTGCCAACGCCGCCTGCACAAGAGGGAATAAACACAGTTGCCCTCAATCATATGCGATCAGTCAGCAAATTGCATGGCACATTCTCATTATAAGCGCAAAGCAAAGAGAGGTTGAGAAGTAAAAATAACAATTGATACATCCCCACCCAGTGAGTATGCACCCACACTTACAATTCAATAAACAATATAATTTGAAAAATAAGAATATACCATCCATAGCGAATCTGAACGCATGTGTAATGTGTAATCATAAAAATTTCAATGCATGTGCAATTCTCACAAAATGTGTACAATATCACAATAACATACCTGCACAAGAGGGAATACACACAGATGCCCTCAATCATATGCAGTCAATTGGCAAATTGCATGGCACCTGTTGAGATATCGGACCGAGACATCGGACCAAGACCTACGTGAATTTACTGAACTCTGCTGTGCTATTGGTTAGCCTGCGGCCCTTATGACAGTACAAGCGGAGCAACACTGACGTTGCAAGTTTGACTACGCCTGGAGCAGGGATTTTACGAAGAGGTCTTCTACAACTTGTAAGGTCAATCCAATATATCACACGCATCATGTATATGAAGTACACCGTCACACAATAAAATATGAAACTAGAACGAATACGTCACTTCAGCCTAGTGATAACAAGACAGCCACAAGATGCTAGCCAAACGGTGCAGCTAATTAGCCAGTAGAACATCAAACTTTTATCGAAGCTCATTCTTGAGAAGGGATGTACTTATAATGGAGAATTGTCATTACAACATTCTGGAACTTAAGCTACATGCATAGAAGAAATGGTAAGTGTTTATGCCCAGTTACACAGATGCATTTGAGAAACCACAGAGCACAGAATGTATTACCTTCTCATTAAAGTGAAGAACGGATGAGCAGTAGGGGGAAGGTCAAGTTCATCCCTTTTTTCCTTTTCCTAATAAGGTCAATTCCCTACATCTCTCCAGGCAATGTTTATCAAAATAAAAGACCTGTGCATAATCTAGGGCAACAGTACTCTGCTACATATAGACACTTATTATCAATCTGACACTCACTGCTTTGACTGTCCTACAAATACTAAATTTTGGGGATGCCGGCAGTTCAATGGTTTTAATGACCAGCATTGTTCAATACGTTTTTGTCATCTGAGGACCCAGAAGTGAGTTATGACCCAGTGGTTCTGAAATCCTCATGTGTATTGTTGTACATTTTATGCTTTGTGTTTGTCCCAGCTCTAGCTGAAGGGAAAGTAGAACATGAACTAGGGTTGCTAATTTTAAGAAATTTCCTTGATAGATCGTTGCCCATGTTAACAATTAATCGATTAATCTTTTAAAATATACCCCCCCCCCCCAAATAAACTGGTTTTTATTTAAGAATATAAGCATAGTCACGTGTTCAGGGGTGAGCCGTGTGCGCAGCCTGTTTACGGTAAGACACCTTACTGCTGAGAACACCCATTCCGACGGAACCGATGTCCCGGGGATGCATAAATACTGTCATGCCAACAAAAACTTTCACCAAAAACTCAGCGAAATGCGGGATTAACGTTGTGCTTAGCGAATTCAAGAGACCACGCTATTGTCGGCTAAGGGAACATTAGGCTATACAAAATATATCAAAGGTTTGTCATAAATTGTTTCTTTTGTGAAATGTTGGTAGATATATTTGATAAAAATCAACAAGGTTTAAACTGTTTCAAAGCAATATTACACTCACTAGAGTTCATGCTATTAGATAATAGCTCCCCAGAGCTGTGGTACGTAATCGTTAATTTGATATGCTTGATCGATCAAATTCTTAACGGCATTTAATCGATCACCGATTAATCATTAACATCCCTAACATGTACCCTTTTAATCGGATCGAATGCCCTCCTTTTTGTTCACATGGACTAAATCAGAAGTCCTCAAGATAAGTTTCAATATGCAGTTTCCCACGGACAAGACTCTTAGGGCACTGTTCCATCAAGCCCACAGCTCGTGGCACCTTGCTCCTTAGGACCAGACTGGCCAGTGTCATCGGGTAGTTTGTGAATGGGACACTACAGGACCCCTCTTGCCATGGTTATGCGAGTCCTGGACACATGTCATCCCTGAACCAGTTGAAGATGAGGGAAACATGGGGTATTGATGATGTGAATATTGGAGTATGAGGTGTCTCATTTAAATTCCCTTAATGGGGAGTCGGTTGAAGCAGAGCACTGGCTGGGGTTCGATCCACCAGCCTCTGGCAGGGAGTCCTGCTTGGGGTCTTGTTTGGTTGTCCGCCCCAGGGGGAGGGGGCAGCCTGCATGAGCTCGCCGCATGCACAGAAAGCTTCCCTGTGGGTGTCAATCAGAATCACAGGCGACGGCTAGGCGAGTTCTGTCTAGGAGGTGGTTTGTAGCCATCGTCACTGTCGGTCAGGGTATTGGCTGGTCCTGTAGTTGTAGGCGGGACAATGCAAATTTGTCCTGACGAACTGGCAGTCCGTTTCCATTCGTCTGCTTGATGTAATCGAGAACCCTTATGGCTAGGACACTTTTCACTGTCATGCTAAACAAAAGAGAATCGTTTTCAATGTCCATTATCAAAAATGTAGAACATTCTAGGTCTGTTTGAGAGCCCAAAGTGTCATGATGTTCAAGCATATTTGAGCTCATTCATTGGTCCTTATGGTTCTCAAGCAAGAACAACATCGGAAAAAAGGCTTCACATGTCTGTTTTTGACAGATCTGTCCGGTGTTGTTCAGATTATAATTTCCCCATTTGTTGGATCATCAGGAGCTATATGTAAGGCCTTGTAATATCAGGAATTTACGTGCAAAGATTTATGTCCATATTGCCACTTTTGGATGCATGTCCATCATAACCCAAGGGCCTCAATATGACCACAGTGTTTTACTTTTAAGATTCATGCACACAAAATTCATTGCTTTGGCAATTTGCAGCTCAGTATTTGGGATTTGTGGTACTGCACGCTCTGCAGTTACAATGTTAAATGAGATTTCTCCAGGCTTAGAGCTTTATTCAGGGTATTGGTGATATGAGGATAACAGGCTCTTGGTTGCGATTTTGACTGTCGTTTTTATACATTCTTCACCCTTTTCTTTTTTCGTTAAGGTTAAGGTTGGAAGAGGAAAAATGCGGAAGAAGTCAAAATGTCAAGTTTTTAATGGGAATGATTTGAAGTCTGAATTTGAGAATGCATGCTAATTATGAGGAGAAAAAGAAGTCCCCACATGTAGAGTGTATTGGCAGTGAGGAATGGGGGAAGAGGAAAGAAGTCAGAAATTTGAAACTGAAGAAAGAAGAAACGAAATGTGTTTGAAGTTATGAAGTTAAGATCAGAAGTAAACTGGGATAAGATCACTGCGCTAAGTAATTACCAGTCTGTTTATGTCAGTTTTATTTCTCTCTAAGCCTGCATGCATTTATACATTTAATACTTTTAGTGCTATTCTGTCAATAACCTATTAACGGAGTTAAAACTCTGAGCCATGTGACATTTTGCAAATGTACTAAGCACAATATTGATAGATTTATAGTGTACATATTTTCTCCTGGATGGTTGAAACAGACTGTTGCAGACCGATTCTATATTTGTCCCTCTGAGTAGAGTATGAATTATTCACCTGTATAGTGTATATCCTGTATACCTTTTCATTATGTGGTACAATACCCCATTGCATTAATATCACTTATTAGTGTTATGTACCGCTAGCATAATGGGAGATGCCTGTAACTGGTGTAGTGATACTGAGTAGAGTTTGAAGGGGTAGTGCTGTAGAGTCCAGCCCGGCTCCCCTCTACCTGTGCTCACCTGTCTCTTTTGGTGTGGTTGGTCTAGGAGTCCCGCTCGGCCTCCAGGAGCGTGAGTCCGAGGGGCTCAGGTAAATCGGCCCAGTCTCCTGCCCCGTCCAAGGAGGGGTCCCGCCACTCCCGCTCCAAGTCCCGCTCCCACTCCCGCTCCAACTCCAGGTGACTGCTCTTGCTCACGTGTCTCGGTGTGTTCGTGTGGAAGTGCCCTTGTGGCTGCCTATGCTGAATATCGAAGTACAGTGCTTTATCCAAAACCCTGGTCCAGTTTTAAAAATGCTTTTCTTTTTAAAGGCTACCGCCACAGGTAAAATGTTTATTTTTATTTTTTTATAGCTTTGTCATTTCTAACTTCAACCAATAAGCAATCTAATGTGGACTTAAATGTTTGAGAATAACTATTATGATTAAGATTATTACAAGGTTACAACGTCACTGTCTATATTAGCTTGCAGCAAGCCAGCTAGTCATGTAAATGTATGACTACATTTCTGTTTAGCCTTAGCAGTGCTCTGTGTAGCTACCATGCTGACTAATCTCCGTGTTTAGTTAACAATCGGTTTAATTTAAACTAGGCTTCTGTGGTGTCGTGGCTAAGCAGAGATAATGTCTGGGGACAATGTAAAATGGCTAATGTTGAAGCTTTAAGATAATGTTTAATCTTTCATCTTACATGCTGCCCAGAAGTATATTTTAACTTTATTGTTAATCTGGAACATTTGAGATCAAGATATTGGTCATTGGTTAACGTTGTACATTAAGAAGATATGAAAGTATTAGTAGTTTTATCACGTTGTTGATTGTTTGTCTGGAACCCACGTCACAGCTGTCAAAAATGTCTGGAGATTGCAATGGCTCCTTGTGCTGTAACTCCAGGCTTTCAGTCAAACTGAAACCGTGTTTGCAGATGACCCAGGGTCAGCCTGCCAGTGCTGACTGTGGTCAGGGAGATTGTGGAGCAGCTCCTAATTGGCAATGGTATTGTCCAGGAAGGTAGAATAAAAAAGCGGGGAGAAAGTTGCTCAGTCGATGGTGGACATGGGCTGGAAAACAGAGGTGCTGGCTCACTTCCTGTGGCACTGCCAAAGTGCCCTTGAGCAAGGCACTGAACCCCTAAACTGCTCCAGGGGTGCTGACCCTGTGCTCTGTCCTCTCTTAGGAGAGATATGCAAATTCCAATGACCTTGTGTGTAACATGGCAATAAAGATTCTTTATTGCCATGTTATTATTATTATTAGTTAGCAGGGAGTCCCTTTCTCATCGCTCAAGGGGAGGGTAGACTGGTTGATCAAGGCTGTGTGAGGTCTGCAGATGCCCGAGGGGGCGTTGCAGTCCTGGGACAGTCCTGGGACAGACGTGCAGTCCTGGGACAGACGTGCAGTGTGTATGCTGGAGTTGCTGAATGTCCCTTTTGGCAGGTCTCGGTCCCATCGAAGCTCCCGTCGGCGCTACACCCATTCCCGCTCTCGCTCCCGCTCCCACCGCCGACGCTCGAGGAGCCGCTCCTACAGCGGGGAGTACCGCCGGCGGCGCAGTCACAGCCACTCGCCCATGTCCAACCGCCGCCGTCACGTCGGCAACAGGGTAGGTGGCCCTCCCATAGCAACCACCGCATCAGGAGTCGGCCCGTCAGTGAGTTAAAAACGTCTGGGCGAGAATTTAATCACACTTTTATCAGTGCAAAACAGAGATTATGATTATTTCAGTGTGTTTTTGATTTCTTCACTTCTGCAGCGTAATTGAATGTTGATACAATGCCAATTGTGGATCTTTGTGAAATTATCGCATTTGTGTATTTCTCTTTAAAGTCCATGTCATTGAAGCTCTGTGATGCCTGTCCAATATCTTTGAGTGGGTTTGCACTTTTGTAGGAAAGTTAATTTTTCAGATTTCTGTGGATTCTGTGACATGTTTTAAGGTCTACTGACACCATGAACAGCTTTTCCAAAACTGATTAGTTACACAAATCTTTGCTTTAGGAGTCATTTTCAGAAACTGCTGTGCTTCCTCTAATGGCTGTATATAGACAATTGGAAGGCAGACCCACATCTTTCTACAAAAACAAACTAACCCCTGGACCTGTATTGGCTGAAGTGTCAGCCAATGCCCCTGGAAACTTTTACTCAACTTTTTCGTGAGCTGAAGTAGAATTTAGAATTGCCGTTGTCTCGTACCGAGCAATAAATAAATTAAATGTGTTTACCTGATGTTGACAGCCAAACACGGCTTTGATGTTACAGCCGTCTTGAGACCCACTTTCTGTTTCTGTCCAACACTGGAATACAGATTCGTATTTTGGAGAAAGTATTTTTGTATTGTGGTTGTTGTATTGTATGGGGAATATGTGCTGAGAATTTATGTCCAAGACTTCAATTCTCATATAGTGCAAGCTCATCCTCCACTCCAGGGCGCTGTCTGAATGCCTGAACAGGCTTCACGCTGAGTAACATTAACCACAAAGTAGAAGGTGTTTGTATGAGTTTCTGAATGTGATTTATAACTTGAAATACGCCCGAAGAATCGTTAATGTTTGGGCTACAATTTATGCATCAAGTCAAAGTCCCATTTTACAGCACGGTTCCCTGTCTTAACTCCACGTGCGGATGCTGCGAGCGTCTCTGCTTCTCGGATGTGAGGACATGAAGTGCGTGAGCGTTGAAATGGTGTGAGCTTCCGTGCGCTGCCCTGCTGCAGGCCAATCCGGACCCCAACTGCTGCCTGGGCGTGTTTGGCCTCAGCCTGTACACCACTGAGAGGGACCTGAGGGAGGTGTTCTCAAAGTACGGCCCGCTTGCGGACGTCAGCATCGTGTACGACCAGCAGTCCCGGCGCTCCAGGGGGTTTGCCTTTGTCTACTTCGAGGCACGAGAAGACGCCAAAGAGGTGAGTGTTCGGAAGGCGTTTTTTAAATCACTTGTTGGATACTTAGGTTTCGTTCTAGTGATGGTCTTAATGTGCCGTGTTGAACATTCCTGCGTTGTCTTCAGGCCAAAGAGCGTGCCAACGGGATGGAGCTGGACGGGCGAAGAATCCGAGTCGACTTCTCAATCACAAAACGGCCTCACACTCCAACCCCTGGCATCTACATGGGACGGCCAACATAGTACGTGTTCCTGCCCCAGTGCCACACGAGGCAGTGCGGTGTCTGCTGCTTTCGCTTCACACAACTGCTGCTTTCTATTCCCTGGCAACTTCCTTTCATTTTTAACAATAAATATAGATGCTAGATTTCAAGTCATAGAGAACCAGTGTTCTGACTCATCATTTTGAGTTATTGGTGACTTTATAAACTGCTTTATTAACATGCCTGTGTTTTAATTAGACTAAAAACTGCAGCGCTCTCTGAGTGGAAATGCATTATCTCTTGTATAGTATTTCATATGGAATTTTACTTCTATTTGTTATTTAAACGATTAAACAACATCCCTAGTGTTCTGTTATTAGAGATTTCTTCTATCAGATCCACCAAGTCCTCGTCTGTTATCACCATCCAAATGTTCAGTTTACTCCACTTTAAACAGTATACCCCACCCTGCAATAATCACACCGTTGATACCCCCATGTGCCCCTGCATCCTCGACTAGCTCGGGGTTCCCCCGTGGGTGTTCAGGGGTCTACATGTAGAGTCTTGGCTGGCCCCGTTTTCTCCCTTTCACCACCGACTAACCTGTGAGAGTGAGCGGACAGCTCATGCTAGGACTGGTCTGCTCGATACCACAGAACCCTGAGGGGGGGGGAAAAAACATCCCTAAGTACCAAACGCAGAACCGTTCTGTCATACCACGGAAGGCACTTTATCAGTAAGAACAAGTATGGTGTTGGTGTAGACTGCCTAAGAAGTGAGTGACTGTGGGCTTTGACGAAGCCCGGATGGATGGATGGATGGATGGATGGATGGATGATCCTGGTGTGTGGGGGAACTCCAGCACTCCAGTGTCCTAACCTTTGCCTCTTTGTGTCCTGTGCAGTGGGGGAGGGGCTGGTGGTGGTGGTGGAGGCCCCAGTTTCAACCGTCGCTCGCGAGATTATGGCGACAGAGGATATGACCGGGGCTATGACCGGTACGATGACCGAGAGTACTACAGATCTTACAGGTTGGTAGTTGACAGTCCTTACGGCTGTGATCTACTGCGTGTATGAAAATGAACACTTTAGTTTGCATGTGGAACACAACGAAAGGTCCAGAGCAGGTAGGGAGCGAGAGTTGGGTGATGGCAGGGTGTAGGCGTAGAAAAGGGCGCGCACATGCAGAGGCGGCATCTCCAGAGTTTGGTGTCCCACCGATTCCAGCCCTTGCAGGAAGAGGATCTGTTCCAGTGCTCTGTGAGTGGGAGGACAGATGAGCCCCAGGGCACCCTGGCGGCCATGCCACCCAAGAAAAGGGAGTTAGTCATAGTCAATTATTAGAAGTGTAGACAGTATAGTCTGTTAGTGGGAAAAGGAGTCGAGAATGGAGACCTCCTGGAGTACGCGGACAAGCTTGCAGTAAGCTGTGTCTGCCCACGTGTTGAGGGTTTGAGTAAGTGCAGTGGTAGGCCTTGTGTTGAGGGTTTGAGTAAGTGCAGTGTTAGACCTTGTGTTAAGGGTTTGAGTAAGTGCAGTGTTAGACCTTGTGTTGAGGGTTTGAGTAAGTGCAGTGTTAGACTTTGTGTTAAGGGTTTGAGTAAGTGCAGTGTTAGACCTTGTGTTAAGGGTTTGAGTAAGTGCAGTGTTAGACCTTGTGTTAAGGGTTTGAGTAAGTGCAGTGGTAGGCCTTGTGTTGAGGGTGTGAGTAAGTGCAGTGGTAGGCCTTGTGTTGAGGGTTTGAGTAAGTGCAGTGTTGAGGGTTTGAGTAAGGTGTGAGTAAGCTGTTTGCATTGTGATTTCAGGCGCAGGTCTCCGTCTCCATACTACAGTCGTGGGGCCTACAGATCCCGTTCTCGCTCGCGCTCCTACTCCCCACGTAAGTACTGCTGCCTGTCATGCACACAACCACTCCAGTCAACATCACAGTTTGGTCTGTGATTCATCGCCTTTTTCATACACGTACAACATTTAATACACGCATGGTATGAAATGGGCGCATATTTCACACCGCTCCAGACGATATTTTGATGGTAATTTTTGTTCTCCTGTTTCCACAGGTCATTACTGAAGGGCTTGGTGTTTGGACACATCTCTGACTGAGGTTGATGTGAAGGAAGTTATTTGTCCTATTCTTTTGTTTGGAAACATTTTGATGCATTTCCTCCACATTTTTTCATTTGCAAATGTATGCAGATACGCGTTTATTGTGTAAGTGCTGTGCTAACGAGAGAGTTTCTTAGAGAACGCAGCTCCCCAAGCCCAGTGTCATGTGGATGGTTTTAAGTTGTCAGTATTCAATAAATAAACTGAATCTTTTCACAGCCATTTGTCCTTGATTCCATACTACCTTTTCTTTTGAAAATAATCTTTTATTTTGTGCTTCCTTAAACCGATTCATCTGCCCCTTTTCTTGGTAAATGTGTGTTGTGAGTTTAACACTGAATTGTTGGTATGGTGAGCAGTAGATATGAGAGACTGCTTTTCTAGTGTCTTTTCCTTTCTCTGACTCCATGACCATCTGCCTCATTAAGGCTATTTACACGTTGGAGCAAATTAATTCATTTAGAGACGATGAATCCTGATTTTCTTACCTGCCATGGTCTTTGCTTGAGTCCAAATTGACGTTTTCCCACCGTACAAAGAGAAGTGTATGTGCTCAGTACCTATGTAGATTTCAGCATTACATGCCTGGATAATGGTGGATTTTCTTTAATAAAAATGATGCCATGTGGATGGTAACAAGATTATTAATGCATGTCAAAGGTAAAATGGTTTTTCTGATTTTTACTATTTGTGTAAATGTCTGTCTTTATGGCCCTCTACTATAATTCAGTATTCAACCATCACTTTACTTGTGGTTCATGTACATTTTTGACTTTCATAAAATGCCGTCAACCTAAAGTGAAAATGTACTTGCTTAAAATTGAGAACTTTGTACCAAGCACCAACTTCAAACTGCCCGCTGTGTTTAGGTTAGTCTGTGTGCTCGTACTGCTGATGGGAGGTCAAGTCCCTTATTAATAAAGTTCAGTTCCTTCAGTCTGAATGTCTGTTATTCAATGGGAATGTTGTTGTGCCACTGAGCAACACACTTGTTGGCAAATTCCACCTCCCTCTGGTCTCTGAAGACCTGATCATGCACCTTTTTGCCATTCAAGGAGAGTTTAACCAAGATTATATTGAATGCGTTCCTTCGTCCTTATAGTAGTATGAATGTAATGGTGCATACACATTGTTTTGCAGATAAATTATTATGCTCTTACTAAATTGTTACAAATGGATGATAAGCATGCAATGTTAAATTAAAATTATTCAACTTTGCTGTCTAAACTACTTTCTGATAATGACCAAAAAAGGCTAATTTTAGAGCTGACCTTTGTACTTAATGGAATCAAAATTGATTTAATTGGGATTTTTTGCCACTGATCAACTCAAAATGCTCTGTCAAATAAAACAAATGCTTTTTCTTACAAATAAGTTATTGCATAAGTATTCACCCCCCTTTACATACTGTACCAAGTACCTTTAGCTGTAATTACATTCAAGTGTTTTTGGTTAAGTCTACTAGCTTTGCACATCTGGACATTTTCACACATTCCTTACAAAATTGCTTGAGCTCTATCAGGTTGGATGGGGACCATTGGTGAATGGCAATTTTCTAATCTTTCCACAGATTCTCAATGAGATTGAGGTCTGGACTTTGACTGGGCCACTCCAGTACATATGTTTGTTTTTAAACCACTCCAATGTGGCTTTTGCTCTATGCTTTGTCATTGTCCTGCTGGAATATAAATCTTCTCCCAAGTCCAAGGTCTCTTGCAGACTGCAGCAGGTTGTCCTCCAAAATGTGTCTAGATCTTGCTCCATCCATTTTGCTCTTTGACCAGTTTTCCAGTCCAGCTGGGATGATGCGCAATATTGGCTTGGTCTCATTAGACCATAGAATCTTCCTCCACTTGGTTTGTGAGTCTCCCACATTTCATGGGGGTTTTTGCAAATAGTTTTCTATTTCTAAAATTCACAGTTGTACCATATTCTCTCCATATCTTTATGATGTACTTAACTAGGGCTGGGTAAAAACAATCGATACACCAATACATATCAACAACAAAATAATTCTGTACCAATTCTTTAAATCCAGGTAAATCCAGAATAAGAGCAGATGTTGTTTTTCTTTTATCAAGAACTCTGTGCCTGTGGGTGCCACCCTAGCAATTGTTTCACAGCTACTTTGAGTACTTTGAGTACATTGAACCACCTGGGCAATTAGGAATGGCAGATGCCATAAAGCCAGCACCTGCTAGTCTCAAGGCAGATGTTTGGGTTCAAAACCAAAGCGGATCATGGTGAACTTCATAAAAAAGAATGCCGTCTGTAAGCTTTGCCATTCGGTATTGAAATACTCCAGTAACACTACAAACTTACGCTCTCACCTGACTAAGCATCACACGGATGTTTTCTGTGACAGCCAGCGGCTAAATCTGTGGATTCCAAACACCCAAAACTGGACATGGCCTTCAGATATAGACTTCTGACTTCAGAGTCTGTGGAAGTTTTTATCTGTAAGGACACATGCACAACAGTGTTGTGGAAAATGAGGGTGTTGTACATTTACATTTTACATTTACATTTTAAGCATTTAGCAGACACTCTTATCCAGAGTGAATTACAAGATGTATATAATAATAATATAATAATATATGCCATTTAGCAGACAAGATGTGCAATCATAGCATAGCTCGCACCAAAGATTTTTGTAACACGGTGCACACACTTGAACCACGCTACACTTTACCAATGGACAAACATAGGTGAAAAAAAAATTGTTGTATCGCTCTAATCAGCGGAAAGATTACAATGTTTTGTTTCACTGGTCTTTACTATGTTCTGCTCTGCAGTCTTATGTGACTTTTGTTTTTTACTTTTCTTAACACAGGGAACTGCTCCCTGCTACCTCCAGACACTCATCACACCCCACACCCCAGCCAGACCCCTCCGCTCCGCCTCCTCTGGCAAACTGACTGTCCCATACCTCTGGGGCGCCCAGCAGCCACTCCTTGCACTGTCACCTCTTCTCTGTCCTTCTCTCTGAGCATAAAATAAAGTGAATTACTTATATTGTTTCTTTTATATGATCTATTTTGTTAATCTTTATCAAGGTGAATAAAAACTTAGTTTACTGAGTCTACTATATATATACATTTATAATTAAATATGAGGCCATGTATAGAAACAATATTGATGAGGGGGGGGAGTAATTAGTGCTTACCGGTTAGACAAACAGTGTAGTTTAACTGGAATATCTGTATATAGGAATTTGGTGTATGAGGTGTGCAATTTTGAAAATGTGTGTCTGTACCATTTCATGTACCATCCTATAAAAACAGACTTTGCAAGGACTTGGCCCCATCGGTGCCTTGCCAGTTGTGGGGCGTGTTTTCTCCCATCAAAGAGCGCCCCAAAGAGTGGGATGGCGGATGAAAAGGGAGACCTGTCTTTTTTAATGTTTTAGTCATCCAGTCTCGAAAACGAAACGGTGACACAGACACAGTGACAAGAGCGAGAGAGGCCATCACAAATGAAGCCCTTCCTTGGGCCCGGGTCTGCGCTCAGAGCGTGGGTCTGTTACGTTTCTCTGCGCGCACAATCTGCACTCTCCTCTTTTAGGGCTAGATGTGACGTACTTGGACCAATAGCAGACGAGTGCGGGTTCTGCGCAAACAGACACGCAGCACGTTCCGTTTTCAGCGTGCAGATTGCCATTGTTAATTAATATAATATATGCCATTTTATCCAAAGCGACTTACAGTGGTGAATGCATACATTTTTCAGTATATGTGGCCCCAGTGGGAAGTGAACCCACAACTTAAGCGTTGCCAACGCCATGCTCTACCAACTGAGCCACACAGAACCATACTGTTGGCAGTAATGTAACTATGGGTAACTTTGCATCTTCTAATTTGAACTGTTCGCACACAGTGAAACTGTACTCACCTTTTGAGGGAGGGGAGAGAGGTATCGATTTGATCCCTCTTCAGTTACCTAGTATGGTGACCACCAGGCGTTTTGACTTAGCTAGACGTGCCTAACGTTTTTCTTGTGTTTCCTTTAAGCAGCCAACGCTTCGCATAATAGTACTGGCACTAATATTAAGGGTTTGAATAAGCGACCTCGCTGACTCCCATAGCCCACCCACTTCATTTACACGGTGGGTGATCCTCGTGCAACTTTGGCCCCACGTGTCAGTTCGTCCTGAACACTTATGTTTTGGTTAGAAAACACGTTCCGGCTGCAAACAATTTTTCTGACATTTTAAGGCAGAATTTTATTTAGAGGCGGTGCTTGTAGCTTCTGCTTGTAGAGTAGCGCCGCATCGACAGCCCCAGTTGAAAGTGCTTGACCAGGAGCAGAGTTGGAGTCGGGGGGTCGACTGGATTTGGAGGGTGATAGCTGCTTTTTGCAGTTTTTTCTCTCTTTTATTTAACATTTTATTTTTTAAGTCCCATCGGAATTTTTTTCAAATCCCAATTTTATATGCACATCTGGATTTCCTTTTTGGATCATGAACAAACTATACATCGGGAATCTGAGCCCCTCGGTCACGGTCGAGGACTTGAAGCAGCTCTTTGGCGAAAAGAAGCTCCCTCTGACCGAACAGGTTCTGCTCAAATCCGGCTATGCCTTCGTGGATTTCCCAGACCAAAACTGGGCCATACAAGCCATTGAGACTTTGTCAGGTAAGTACACCTTAAACTTCAGAGATGACCCAGTCGTAGCAGATACATTTGAGACGAAATCGCCAACCCCCATTACAGGAAAAAGAGCGAAGTGGCTAGCGCGAGCTGATCTTAGCAGGATTCCGCCTGGGACGCACAACGTTACATCAATGCCCGAGTTGAGATAGCAGCTCGCGAACTGCCGTACGGTCCGCACAAGTAGCGCAAATTAAAGACCATAATCCATTCACCGATCCATCCGTTCTCGTCTCGTGTTAATGCAACGAAAAGTGGACTCTTCGCAGTGTAGTTAACGAACAAAACCTAAAAGATGTAAAGTTGCTTTGGTCCGTTGAAAGGAGCAACTTTCACAATCACCCGTAGACATACACGCGATCTCGGGTAGGCATAATTTATTTTTCCGTTATTTTTTGATTTGATTTTATTGAAAAGACCCGACGACAGTAAGCACAAAGTAGGGCTCAAATCCTTGTTCGTATGATGCCCGAGTATCTTTTTACGAGGTGTCCTGGAGGTAGGTGCTCGGGGTCCAGAGCAAAAGGCTAGTAAACAGGTAGCTGGGGGGACGAGGTGAGACTCTTAATTCCGAGTGCGCCAGGCCACTTCTGCACGTTAGCTCCGAAAAGAGAACGTGCATTTTCAGCACTCGCACGCAGTCGCGCCAAAGCCCGGCGTTATCAACAGGCAGGGAAATGAGCCTGTCTTCGTGGGAAGTCGTACCTTTTACATCCCATATTGTTGTTTGTTTTCTTCTGTAAAAAAAAGCCTTTCCCCCGAAATAAGTGGTTTGTGGGAGCGGAGGGCATGGCTGCCCGGCCTGCATTGTCAGATCTTTAAATATGAGCTTGTCAAGCTGTTTTGGCGCCGATTTTCTCAAATATAATTGACAAAATTTCGTGTAAATGAAAGCTGCTTTTAGCTGCTACCAGTAGTTGTGCTACTGGCTTTGACAAACGGCCCAATGTTCCTTTTATCTTTAAAGCGTGTCCTGGCTTTCCGTATTGCAAGTCGATTTGTGAAGCTCGGTGTCTTTATTAGATACTTTAAAGGAAACTTGTCGACAAATGAATAAATACATTCTGTATGCGCTGTAACCGTACCGACTCGGCGCTGCCCGGTCACACAGTGGGATCTGGCGCATGCATCACGCTGGCAGTGTTATCGCATATGCATTCTCTCCCCAACACAGGGAAAGTTGAACTGCACGGGAAGGTGATTGAGGTAGACTACTCTGTTCCAAAAAAACTAAGGTAATTATTATTGTTTTTATAGTGTTTTGCTTTACCCACTCCTCGACTAATCTTTATAGCACGCATACCACTGTTAGTGTACGACACGAGATGGTGTCTGTGCTGGAAACATTTCTGCTGTTTTGTTGGCAATCTTGTAATTGTGTAACAGTGTTGTTTACACACGTACTTAGGTTCTAAAGTATTATTTATAGTATAACGCTGAAAATAGCTTGTTGTACGTCTTAATATATATGGTTCAGTAACTTTAAATAAAAAGTAGTCATTCATTCTTTACTTCAAACGGTAGCAGAACAGCCCAACGAATTGCTTCCTGTTTGGCTTCTGTAGCTACATAGTTACACCACTACCATGGTTTCTCCATTCTGCACTTTGTAATAATTATGCTGTAGTTTAAAAATGTCCGCTGATTATTATATGAGCTGTTATTTCTGCGCATATATAGCCTATTGGTCATTTTGTGATGTTGTATCCCAACTATTATTAGCAGTGTTGATTTGTACGTGCAGTAATTACTTTCGTTTTTAGCGTCCGTTTTATCATACCCACACATATCATTTAATCTGATAGATATTAGTTGAATTATACATTCAATTTCTGAGTGTAGGATACATTTGTGTAAGTTTTCAAAAAATGTCTCTAAGCACTGTTTACGGTATTATTTGTAGCCGCTATTACGCATACTATGCGTATTTTTGCCGATGATTCGTAGATATGACATAACTGGCATCTGAAATTCAAATGTAGTTTATTTAAATGTGTGTGTTTTATATTTGCTCTGCAGTAATCAAAGGTAACTGACGGGAAAACATCCTCCATTAATCTGCTGCAAATCACCATACATAAACCATATCATTGGCCGAATAACTGAAAAAGTTGAATTACCAGTGTGAAATGAGAGAAACCATATTTTCTATAATTCATTTGATTTGTGGCAAAGTGATATTCGAGGTTTATTTTCTAAAAACACCTTTTTATTTAGTACGGTTTCAGTTAGGCAATCCACTAAAATATGACTTTTGATTTATATTGTAAAGTAGGCCTATGTTTATATCGTGATAATTGTATATGCATCCATTTTCTTGGGTGAAACTTGTATATTTGATTAAAAATACAAACCAAGAGTGTCACTAATGGCTGACGTCTGTGTGACCTCACGGCGAATAGTGCACGTGACACGAGCTATGTGGCCTGTTCTCCGTCTGTTCCCCCCTTGGGAACACGGAATAGATTATTACCAGTAATGAACGATACCGCCATTACAATGTCGGTAATATAACAACGCATTTGTGGTGTCTGTTAATGCTGTGCCAAAATACGCGGTGTTGTAATTCGAGTGACTGGAGCATGTAGCAAAACACGGACTGTCCCAGCTGCAAAGCCCTTCAAAAAAAAAGACACCACTGTCTAAAGTGTCAATATCAATGGACTGTTAGGCGCAGAACATGGGTAACCGTGAAGCATGGTTGTGATTTATTTGGTGTAAAACGTGACTCCTCGCACGAGGGCCCACCCCGAGTGTGTTTTACAACGCGTTTAAAATGGCCACAGCCCCGTTTTCAGAGTCATGGCGCAGCCGTGCTTGTGGCACAGTGAGCACATGACCACGGCCTGACGCACAGCTGCATATCCTTAGACCGTGCTTGGGGCCTGTCACTCATACCAATAACAATAATAATAATATAAATGAGATCGCTCATGTCTAGTTCCCGTTCGTGTTAAATAACCGACATCTTTCTTTATAATTTTTTTAACAATCTTACATGCAATGAACAGGCGCAAGAGGCAGACATAGGCTACCTGCAGATGGATTAGTGTTTTGACGATTTTGCGTTGGTGTGAAGATACACTTTTTAGGCACATAATTGTTCATATTTAATCATACACATTTCTGGTTTGAACGATTGGATACGATTTATATCTAATAATCAGTTAGTACAACATTTAAACATTTTTAATTTTGCTTTTCGGGGAGGAAGTGGTTGTGATTGGTGTTCTGTACTGAATGGGGAGGTGAGTTGGTGGGTGTAAATATTAAGGTTTATAGAGTAATATCACTTTTGACAGTAAGTGGAAATATGCTTTATTCATGTTTAATTACTAAAACCAATAACAATTTTGCTTTTGAATTTAATTTGAATTTGTCACCAAGATTTTAATGTGCAGGTGTGTAAATAAATTGGCTGGTAGAGTACAGGCAAGGTCAACATGTGTTAAATCAGTTTGTGGAATTTATACCTATATATACAGATAGTTAAAAATATTAAAAATAGTATTGTTAATAACTAATTATAGTTGTGCTATGGGCCCGTTCCCTTATTTAAATAATACTCTTACTGATTCACGCACTCAGCTCTGATTACAGGTCTGCTACTAAAAAAACTATTTAGCTGTGAAAAAATAGCCCCGTTGATGCATTTGGTGAAGTGAGGTGAGGGTTCTCATCAGCTCAGACAAGCAGATTTTGCTTCAGAAGCAGAAGGCAGTCGTTTGTGTGTGGTGTAACTTACTCTCCTGTCTAAAATGTGAATAAACTGCAGCATTTCCAGTGTCATTAGGGAAAATTAATTTGTATTTGGGAACTTGTAAACATGTGACTGATAGATGTTTGAATCTGATTTTACTGACAATACAAACTGCAGTTTATATTCCCAATGGCTGAACATATTTGTACAACTAAGAATGATTTAGAGCAAAGAAAAAGGCTGATGAAGAAATGTTTGGGATGGTTCTTTATATAGTTTCAAGCAAAATGCAATTAAGGGCATGCAGCCTCTATTAAAAACACCTGCTCGTTTGATATAACACTATTAATTTCATGTCAAAATATTGCATTTTACATTTACATTTACCAAAAAGTGGCCCGGGGGCAAGCTTCTGCAATCATCTGTGTAGAGAGTGAAGAGCAGCGGACTTGGCACGCATCGTTGAGGGGACCCGGTGCTTGTGTGCAGGACGTTACCATGACTGTCCACGTGCGGTTTGTCTCAAAGTTGATAATCCAGGAGATAAAATGATTGTTGAGATTAAAATGGGATAAAAGTTTCTCGGATAAAATATGGGGTTGCATAGTGTTAAAAGCTGAGGAGAAATCAGCAAATAGGAGCCTGACTTTGGGCTTCTCCAGATGTTTGTTTATCGTATTAAGGAGGAAGATTTTACGTCGTTCCACCAGCGAGGTAAGGACAGAGAAGAGACGAGACCGCTAGGAGCAGCTGCCAGGTGCCCGGAGGGATGGAGCAGTCAGTTTGCCAGAGGAGGCAGAGCGGAGGGGTCTGGCTGGGGTGTAGGGAGTGATGAGTGACTGGAGGTATGGGGGAGCAGTACCTCTAGCCACCTGAAAAGCAAGCACCAGTGATTTGAATCTGATGCGTGCTATGATGGGAAGCCAGTGCAGAGAGGAGAGTAGAGGGGTGACGTGGGTGAACTTCGGCTGGTTGAACACCAGACGAGCGGCAGCATTCTGGACTAGTTGCAGTGGCTTGATGGCACAGGCTGGTAAGCCTGCCAGCAAGGAACTGCAGTAGTCCAGACGTGAGATCACCAGGGCCTGGACCAGGAGTTGTGTGGCCTCTTGGGTGAGGTATAAATTCCACAAACTGATTTAACACAATGTTGACCTTGCCTGTACTCCGTGGGTGGTGTAGTATCTGTGTGGTGTGGTGTAGTGAGTGTGTAGTGTGTGTGTGTGTGTGGTGTAGTGTGTGTGTCTGTGTGGTGTAGTGTGTGTGTGTGTAGTATGTGTGGTGTAGGTGAGTTCAGGAGCATATCAGCAGTAATTCATCGGTTTTAGCTGACCCTTGCATGGTTTCCTCCAGACTGAATTTCCGTATTGGAGTGGTATGCATTAGTGCATACTGTAGCTGCCAGAAAATTCTTGGGAGTAAAATATGTGAGTGTGTGAGCATCATATGAGTGAGAGATTGTGCTTTTCAATCAATTTTGACCCAAATGTGTCTGAAATGTAACACATTTGACACATTGCAATACTCACCCAGCCATAATGCGGTATTACACACACATTGCTGGATACCAGTCATTGTAGTTAGGGGACTGGATTGTAACCAGTGTTGAAGGTTTGAGTTCAGGGAGTCGCACTGCTGTTGCATCTTAGGAAAGTGTGTGTTACTTCAGTAGGTCACCGTGGATACGATTCTGCCCAGAAATTACACACTTGATGAAACTAATTTACTTCCGTGGTCTCTGGGAGTGGTACCTTTCACATTCACAACTCACAGTTGTTAAAGAGATTGCAATGTGATTCCAGGCATAGCGATGGCTAATTATCCACCTGTTTTTTAAGATTTACATTGATGTTCAGTCCTCAAGACGGGCATCCACCATTTTCCTATTACCTACTACCCTGTAGTAAACGGAGCTTGCTGTTGCTAGGATACACAAGGTTTTTTGTTGTTGTTGACAAAACACATTTGATCTCTTAGCCAACAGTGGTGAAAAAACTGCAGCCTTAAATGCTTGCATTGGTTGGTTCACACATTTTGTGTTCGAGTGACCCATGAACCACAGTCGAACTGCAACAGCTGCTTAACTGAAAAACAGACCTCTGCACACCTGTAAAACTTTGTATGATACACTAATGGACCCTTCCCAAAAACATTGTAAATAATAAACACCTGTAAAAAATATCTTTATGATATACAGAACGAACCCTGGCTGGCAGGACAAACAGACTGGCAAACAGACAGGGCTGGCAGGAACCTGAAACAGACATAAACCTGAACACATAGGGGAGGCAACAGGAACAAGGGTTAACAGTACAAACAACAAACATGAGCAAAAAATAACAATTCGGAATTCAAGAGTCAGTTTCTACCGGGGTAGAGAGAACAACGATCTGACGATGAATGACTGGAAAACCGGGGTAGATATACTGCAGGGCTGATGATCTTGATGGGAGGCTGGTGTGCAGGAACGGATGACGGGATTAGCAACAGGTGAGCATGATGAGGAGTAATGAGGGTAGATAATTGAATAATAGAAAATAATAAAAAAATTAACACAAACAATCACGAGGGAGAACCAAGACAAAGGAAAAGACGAGACAGGAACAAAGGGAATGTGACAATCTTATTTTTTTATCCAACAATGAGAAACTCCAGTGTAATTGTCAGAGTTAGTCATGCGCGTTATTACAGCAAATGTACCACGTTACAGGTCATAGGTCCATTAAGTGATATTCTTTGATAATTACAGTAAATAGGAATTAATTCTCACACTGCAAATTGTTATTACTTATCCTTCCACAGACAAAGCCTCAGTCTGTTTCTGTCTCTAAAGCCTTCATGAGACGCCTCCATCTAGGAATGCAAAGAAAACGAAGGTTAGTTGCATATTATATTGAATCAAAATAGAGTAAAATGCCATTTGGTTAAGATATTAAATATTATATAAATATTATCCTTTTCTGTAAGTTTTGTAAAAAAAAAATCTCAATTCCAGAACGAAAACTTGATGGTCACAATTCATTAAAATAATTGTTAATCAAATTTGTCCTTTAAACCTCCGCAATTTTTCCACATTTAACCTTTCTTATCTTAAGTAAAGTAAGTGTCCAAAGTCAGTGCATTTAAAATGGCGAGAATAATCACAGCTAGAGCAAGAGATCAGTACAGCAACGACACAACAGATGCCATCAGTTAGCCAGGGAGTGGGATGTACCAGGCAGAGCGAATCAAAGAGGATGAGACTTCCTCTACAGGCAGCTGAGAGAAGACTTCAGCAGGGGAGAGTGATGATGGAGTGGGGGAGAGAGGGCAAAGGTCACGACGGACAGAGACCGTGGGGGGTGGGTGCAGAGGGTGGGGGTACAGGGCAGAGGGGGAGGGAAAGAGACAAAGAACAATGTTCAGACACATGAAGCGGTGATAGTGTGCGGTCGGGAGACGGGCAGCTCCTGGTGAAGACCAGGTCCAGTTGGTTGCTGGCCTTGTGGGTGGCTGGGGACTTGGTCAGGGGCTGGAGGAGGGGGTCGAGACCTCAGGACTGAGAGGTGTCCGGCCGGAGGTTGAAGGACAGGGGGCGCCATCCTCAGGGAAGGCATACAACTCCCCTAGGAAGCTCCCCCTTGGACAGGGCGGAGGATATACAACACGAATGTGCAGTTTGCATGGGGCATTGGCAGTGACAGCATGAAATGAAAAGGGTGAGAGATGAAGAAGTGGAACGATACAAAATCTCCACAGGGGGGAGATGAGTGCACCTGTGGGTCGTGGAGTGCGGGAGAAGGTGTAAAGAGACTATTTCTGTATTTTCACAATATATCACAAAACATCTGCATCGGAGGAAGAGAGAGAAGAAGAGACAAATGGAGATAGGGAATGGATCAGCGGGAGGTGGAGTGAGAGAGAGAGAGAGAGAGAGAGAGAGAGAGGGAGACAGATCTCAGATGTGTACTGCACTACAGCACAGAGATCGATCCAGCTCCTTCACATTCAGCGCACTGGTGTACTCTGACTGCTGCACATGCGTCTGTCTCTGCATGTTTCTGTAACTGTGTGTGTGTGTGTGTGCATGCATGCGTGTGTGTTTCTGTAAGTGTGTGTGTGCATGCGCGCGTGTGTGTGTGTGTGTGTGCATGCGTGTGTGTTTGCATGCGTTGCGTGTGTGTGTGTGTGTGTGTGTGTGTGCTTGTGTGTGCGTGTGTGTGTGAATGTGTGTGTGTGTGCGTGCGTGCATGTGTGTGTGTGTATGTGTATGTGTGTGTGTATGTATGTATGTGTGTGTGTGCGTGCATGTGTGTGTGCGTGCATGTGTGTGTGTGTGCATGTGTGTGTATATATGTGTGTGTGCTTGCGTACGTGCGTGTGTGTGCGCGTGTGTGTGTGTGTGCTTGTGTGTGCTTGCACTCGTGCGTGTGTGTGTGTATGTGTGTGTGTCTCACTGCAGTTCTCTCACTTCCTGGAGGTCCTATGTGGTCTCATTCACCATGGTTCCCTCCGGGCTGCCATTTCCTCGGTGTCAGTAAACCTGGTGCTCCAGCACACTGTCTGTTTTCTGTCACTTCATCTCAGTGGGGCAGGGCTTTTTCTGAAAACGCACTAATTAAATAGCTATTTGTGTAGGGCTCAAGTATTCCAGCGTGTCATGCCAGGCCTAGGACACCTACTACAGGACTCCTACTTTTTAGTCACAGTGTGTAGCCCTGCATACACGATAACATGAAACTGCGCTGATTTCAATCCTTATGTTGATACTTATGTTTATTGTTGTAGTAATCTCACCAAATATACCTAAACTGATCACACACACTTACACACACACACACAGACGCATACACACACACTGGACATTTTTTACAGGAATGATCTGTGCATACACACACACAGATGCATACACATGCACACGCACACACACACACACACACACACACACAGACACTCACACACACACACACACACTGGACATTTGTAATATTTGAATTTTTTTGCACTGTTTGGTGTGTTTCTGTATGTTTTGGTGAGAGGTGTGAAAACTCTTTGGTATGCCGTGTGATAAAGGTCTGAGCTCTTGTAATATAATATATGCCATTTAGCAGACACTTTTATCCAAAGCAACTTACAGTAGTGAATGCATACATGTAGTCCCAGTGGGAATCAAACCCACAACCTAAGTGTTGCCAACGCTGTGCTCTACCAACTGAGCCACAGAGAACCATCTTGTGAAACGCTTGGTGGAGTGGAAGTTCTTGTTAGCTCTGTTAATTCCCTCCTCTCTCTGTCTCTCGTCCCCACAGGAGTCGGAAGATACAGATTCGGAACATCCCGCCTCACCTACAGTGGGAGGTGAGTGTGGAGGGGGCGTCGCTCAGGCGGGACAGGTGCTCCACCTGCCCTGGAGTCTCATGGGGCTGGCCGAGCCAAGCAGCTGCTGTTCATTACATTACATTACATTACATTACATTACATTACATTACATTACATTACATTACATTACATTCATTTAGCAGATGCTCTTATCCAGAGCGACTTACAGTTTCACATTTCTTTACATACAATCCATTTATACAGCTGGATATTTACTGAAGCAGTCCAGGTTAAGTACCTTGCTCAAGGGTACAACGGCAGTGCCCCCACCTGGGAATCGAACCGACAACCTCTGAGTTACAAGCGCAGTTCCCTAACCATTACACTACACTGCTGCCTGTGTGCTCTAGGTCATCTTCGTCCTGAGGATTGGAGGTGGGATAATCACCATCTCCGTCACAGGGGCTCTGTCCTAGAGGCAGGGTTTTATCTGGGCCTTGAGCTGTGATTGGAGTAGGAGATCACAGGCCTTGACTATGAGCTCATGTTAGCAATGTAACAGGTGTGTTAATCATGCCAACGGGGAGGGATTCCCCCACCTATCCTATAATAACTGATTTGAAGTATGGTATCAGCAGGTCATTCTTGGTTTTGGCTTCTCTCCCTGTGTACGCACGTTGGATAATAAATGTTTCTTGTTTGAACCTGTGGCTGCCATCTTGTTTGTGAGTCCCGGGAGATCTGGGGATCTCATTCACCACCTCACAAAATATTTAGCCTATGTCTTAAAGATACCCTGCAAACTCGAGCAGCCCACACGTTTCTAAGATTTCCTGTGTGCTGAGTGCAGGTATGGCCGCTTAGCAAATATGAATATGATGGCATTTTGCATGTATTATATCCTGTACTATTTTTTTGGGTAAAGTTGGCCTTGTGTATTTGTTCATGTGTGCTTGTGTGTGCATACATGTACACATGCTTGTGTTAAACTGTTTCTTGTCTTCCTTTGCTGCAGGTTTTGGACAGCCTTTTAGCAGAGTATGGTACTGTGGAAAATGTGGAACAAGGTAATGCGTTTCAAACTGTTAACCTGTGAGAGAGCAGACTGCTGATTACAATGCTGTTTTAAGATGACAGGAGAATTCTCACATTTGCTCAATTTTTTTCCGTTTTTGCAATTACTAAATTAACATTTCATGATTTAACTTATAATATATATAAGCCTGCACACTGCCCCATACCCCTGCACCCACTCAGATGACTGATTCACACAATGTGAATACTGAACATGTGACACACTGCTCTCTCCCTTCACAGTTAACACGGACACAGAAACAGCAGTGGTGAATGTCACATATGCAAACAAGGAGGAAGCTAAGGTGTAAGTGAAGTTCTTATTTATGTGCTGACTTTACCCTGTGTCTGAACCACTGAGTTGTGACATTTAATGAGAGTCTCCCTCGCTGTTATTCCACTCAAAGGTAAATCTACAAGCAAATCATTGTTTGTTGTGTGCATGTTGTGTGTACAGTGTGCGTATGGTGTGTGTGTGTGTGTGTGTGTATAGTGCGTGTGGTTGTATGTATGGTGTGTGTGTGCGGTTGTGTATAGTGTGTGATCCACAGATCACACAGTGTGTGATCCGCACACTCAGATGCACAGATGCAACCTATCAGATCCAGATACCTACGATCATCTCATGGCTCACCCGTCCTGACAGACAGAGACTCCATAACGCAGCGTTGAGCGCTACAGCTGCCTGTTTGGAGACAAGCTGTCTGTCAGAGAGGAATCAACATCAAAGATATGTGTGAAATAAGGCTGTAACTGGACAAACCACCAACACTGGAAGTAGTATCTGCCATAAAACATCTAAAAACACACAAGGCGTCTGGCATTGATGGGATTCCAGCTGAATTATACAAACACAGAGGAAATGCACTCCTGGACAGGCTGGCAGGGTTATTCACACTGGGCTGGAGAAAAAGGGGTGATACCCCAAGTCCTGCGGTATGCAGTTTTTGTGTTCCTCTAGAAAAACTAAGCGGAAAAATCTGACAATCCTGTAACGAAGAAACAATGGTGTTTGTGTGTGTGTGTGTGTGTGTGTGTGTGTATGGTGTGTGTGTGTGTGTGTGTGTGTGTGTGTGTGTGTGTGTGTGTGTGTGTGTGTGTGTGTGTGTGTGTGTGTGTGTGTGTGTGTGTGTGTGTGTGTGTGTGTGTGTGTGTGTGTGTGCGTGTATGTGTGTGTGTGTGTGTGTGTGTGTGGTGTGTGTGTGTGTGTGTGTGTGTGTGTGTGTGTGTGTGTGTGTGTGTGTGTGTGTGTGTGGTGTGTGTGTGTGTGTGTGTGTGTGTGTGGTGTGTGTGTGTATGTGTGTGTCTGTGTGTTTGTGTTTGTGTGTGTGTGTGTGTGTGTATGGTATGTTTACATGTGTGTCTGTGTGTGTGTGTGTTGTGTGTGTGTGGTTGTGTGTATGGTATGTTTACGTGTGTGTGTGTGTGTGTGTGTGTAACTGCCCCTCTCTGTAATCAGGGCCATTGAGAAGTTGACAGGACGCCAGTCTGAAGACTACTCCTTCAGGGTGTCCTACATCCTGGATGTGGATGCAGCGCCGCCCCCCCAGGCCCCACGTCCACGGGCACCACGGGACCAGGACACCCCCCAGCCTGGTCCCTCGGGGAGCCTGGGGGGGTCTCGTCACAAACAACAGGACTTCCCCCTGCGCATACTGGTCCCCACACAGTTTGTCGGAGCAATCATTGGCAAAGAGGGGCTTACCATTAAGAATGTCACCAAACAGACCCAATCCAAGTAAGTCAAACTCCAGACCCTTTATTTACCCAAACTCCAGAATCTGTATTGCCCTGAATTCCAGAACCTACACCAGCACAAACTTCAGACCCTGTATCCAATTTCATACCTGTCTCTCTCTCTCTCCCTCTCTCTCTCTCTCTCTCCCTGTATTAGCCTCTCTCTCTCTCTCTCTTTCTCTCTGTCTCTCTCAATCTCTCTCCCCCTGTCTCTCTCTCTCTCTCTCTTTCTCCCTCTCTTTCTCTCCCTGTCTCTTTCTCTCAAGCCTCTCTCTCTCTCTCCCCCTGTATTAGCCTCTCTCCCTCCTCTCTTTCTCTTTCTCTCTCTCTCCCTCTCTTTCTCTCTCCTCTTTCCCTGTATTAGCCTGTCTCCCTCCCTCCTCTCTCTCTCTCTCTCTCTCTCTCTCTCTCTCTTTCTCCTCTCCCTCTCCCTCTCTCTCTCTCTCTCTCTCTGCTCTCTCTCTCTCCTGTATTAGCCTCTCTCTCTCTCTCTCTCTCTCTCTCTCTCTCTCTAGGAACCACCCAGTGCTGCTGGAGCTCCTCATTCATTCTAGCACCCTTGTTTTGGTGACTACCCTTTGACTATTTCTAGGTTAGTTTTGCATTGCCTTTATGAACGGAGCCCACGGGCTCATTTCTCACACACAGAGGCCCCAGCCCCAGCTGACTGCCTTGTAGACCACCTCCACCTCCACTCCCCAAGCCAGCAGCTGAACAAAAAGGGTTATACAAAATATTTCATGCAGCAAAACTCAAGTCATTGGAGACCACCTCCATGAAAGCAGCTGATTGCTGACCCAAAGGGTTATAAAAAGTGGATGGTCAGAGGGAAGTGTGTGCTGTAGAGACAGCTGCGGGGGTGGAGCATGTTGACTCTGTGAGGTTTATAAAGATGGGGGAATGGGTCCCCTGCCTCGGGCGGAGAGATCTCACCGCCTCTTCAGACGCTGACCTTTACAGGGTCCAAATCATAGTAATGGATTGCAGTAATGTGTATCTTCCCACAGAGTTTCTTTTCTTCCCACTGGGGAGTTTTGTGCCTCACCTGCTGCTTTTTGGGGTTTCAGGCCTGGTATTTTCATGTTTTCATATTTTATGTTTTTGGTAAAGACTCTTTGTGACCGTTCTCTGTAAAAAGCACTATACAAATATAATGTCATTTAATTCAATTGCATTTTTCATGGTGTCAAAGCACTGTGAAGGGGGGGAATCTCAACCACCACCAATGTGTAGCACCCACCTGGGTGATGCACAGCAGCTATTTGGCACCAGATCATTCACCACACATCAACTGAGGTAGAGATGGAGGGAATCGGAACAGGATTTATTTTGTGACATCACAGTTGACGTGAATTTGCTTCATTGTTGAAAAGATCTGTGCATATAACACATGATCATATTTTCAGTACATTTAATTGTGATATTTAAAGGAAAATGTGCTATATGATGTAGCCGGCTCACACAGTCAAGAGGTTAAAACACTGTGTAACATTGTCTGTCTGTCTTGACTTAAGCAATTGGGCATATGTATGCTAGTTGCAAGTGGTACTGCCCGTTTCAACAGATGGACTGACACAAAAAGATTCCTGAAAAAAACCCCTAATCTAATTTCCTCCGTCCCCACATCTCACTTTCCCAGTTCATAGGTACTATGATCCATTATTTCAATGCCAAGGTACATATTGCAAAGATATTGGACCACGTTCCTCAATCCATAACTGGATTAGCTCATCACTTGGGGGGCACAGTGTTGGAGGAAACACTGTTCTTATGGGGCACAGTGTTGGAGTCTTTTCTTCCCTCTCTTAGACTTCTCATTCTGCACCTGTCTGCTCTGCTTTGGTGGAGAGATTTCACTGTTCTCCTAATTAGGTCTGTAACAGAGTGTATGTCTGTCTGTCCATCCTCCCCCAGGGTGGACATACACCGGAAGGAGAACGCAGGTGCGGCAGAGAAGCCCATCACCATCCACTCCTCCCCTCAGGGCTGCTCCTCCGCCTGCCGCATGATCCTGGACATCATGCAGAAGGAGGCCAGTGAGACCAAGGCGTGAGTGTGCTCCCACCCACCTCCACCCAACCCTGCTGCTGCCCACCTCCACCCAACTCCACTCCCCACCTCCACCCAACCCTGCTGCCCACCTCCACCCAACCCTGCTGCCCACCTCCACCCAACCCTGCTGCCCACCTCCACCCAACCCTGCTGCCCACCTCCACCCAACCCTGCCCCACCTCCACCCAACCCTGCTACCCACCTCCACCCACCCCGCTGCCCACCTCCACCCAACCCTGCTGCCCACCTCCACCCAACTCCACTCCCCACCTCCACCCAACTCCACCCAACCCCGCTGCCCACCTCCACCCAACCCTGCTGCCCATCTCCACCCAGCCCTGCTACCCACCTACACCCAACCCTGCTGCCCACCTCCACCGAACCCTGCTACCCACCTACACCCAACCCTGCTGCCCACCTCCACCCAACCCTGCTGCCCACCTCCACCCAACTCCACTCCCCACCTCCACCCAACCCTGCTGCCCACCTCCACCCAACTCCACCTCCACCCCCACCCAACCCCATTCCCCATCTTCACCCACCTCCACTCCCCACCTCCACCCAACTCCTGCTCCCCACCTCCACCCAACTCCACTCCCCACCTCCACCCAACCCTGCTGCCCACCCCCACCCAACCCCATTCCCCATCTTCACCCACCTACACTCCCCACCTCCACCCAACCCCAGTCCCCACCTCCACCCAACCCTGCTGCCCACCTCCACCCAACCCTGCTGCCCACCTCCACCCAACTCCACTCCCCATCTTCACCCACCTCCACTCCCCACCTCCACCCAAACCTGTTCCCCAACCACACCTATAGCTTGTGGTCTCCATGGCTGAATTCCCTTTTACCATCCAGAGCTGAAGAGATTCCTCTGAAAATCCTGGCCCACAACAGTCTAGTGGGACGGTTGATCGGGAAGGAGGGCCGGAATCTGAAAAAGATCGAACTGGAGACTGGGACCAAAATAACCATCTCCTCGTAAGTGTCCCGCCCTGCCCTGCCCCACCCCACTAAATCTAGGTCTACTGTGAGAACATAGGAATATGGGAAACTAACATTCATTACATCCATTTTTATAATATTATCCTGTGAAACGATACATTGATAATTTCTTCCAAAATCATCACAATTCACATCGCAACAACACAATAAACATCAGATACAGATGCTTAAATACAATAATGATTCCTTAAACATGTTGTATAAAAATCAAAGAGACTCATTTAACTTGAGTAGTCAGTTATAGGCCTGGTCAAGTCCATTACACCCCTTAACCAAAGTGATGGCTCAATGGAGGTAATTGGCCATGCACTAATATAGTACTGTCTTCCCTCTCTCTGTGTGCCCATACCCTCTCTGCCCTCTTTGTTATACCTCATTAGGTTCAGCAACATGTGCTAATATTTTCTGTGCTCCATTCATTACCACGCTGATTTGAGCAATTGATTACAAAGCCTTTGGTCCTGAAAGCGTTACTAGGAACATGTTGATTACAACAACTTAATGGGCCATGCTCCTTAATGGAGTAATGAATTACTCATCATCTGTGTAGGGCCATTCCTAACCACTATGAAAGAGAAAGAGTGCTAGAGAGGAGCCCATCACTAATTACTGCACCTGCACATCCTGTGAGATCCTGTGAGATCCTGTGTGTTCTTGTGTGAGTCACTGTTTTTCCTCATACATGCAGGTGGATGCTGTGTCTCTGGCGCTCTGTTTGTTTCCTACGTTTGTGCACAAACGGGTTATTTCTGTAGGCCCTTGATAAAGCCTAGCTTGTTAGCATGTTGCTCAGTTTAAGGGGTTGTTGCTGTAGTAGGCCCTTGATGAACCCTGGCTTGGTAGTCATGCATTTTGCTCAGTTGAATCCGGGCCGGTCTTTAAGACAGACACGTGTTCCTGTAGTGTCCTGACCCCCACCCCCCCCTTGCTGCCAGGGTGGAAGCATAGAAGTGTGGGAGGGGAGGGGAGCGTGGGAGGTGGAGGGAGTGTGGAGGGGAGCGTGGGAGGTGGAGAGGTGGAGTGGGGAGGGGGGTGGGGGTGGAGGGGAGGGGAGGAGTGTGGGAGGGGAGAGGAGGGAGGGGAGGTGGAGGGAGGGAGGTGGGAGAGGGAGCGTGGGAGGTGGAGCAAGTGTGGGGTGGGAGCGGAGGGGTGGAGGGAGCCTGCGTTTGTGCCTGTGGGGGGCAGGCATTTGTTGCCTTTACACCCGGCATGTCTCCACCCCCACAGCTTACACGACTTAACCATTTACAACCCGGAGCGGACCATCACGGTGAAGGGCAGTGTGGAGGCGTGCTGCAGGGCGGAGACAGACATCATGCACAAGCTGAGGGAAGCGTACGAGAACGACAGCGCTGCGATAAACGTGAGCAGGCAGGCGCCCAGCGCCAGTGCACGCTTCTATAAGAATGTGTAGAGAGAAGGAGGGGCCTGTGATTGGAGCAGCTGAGGACTGTGTGGTGTGATTCACACCCTCTCTATGCTGACAGGAACCAGTCGCCTGTTCCCAGCACTCATTTCATACCCAGCTTTCCTGCAGATAACCAAAACATCACTAAGGCCAAGGGGGAATGTGTGTTACTGCATCGGTATTCATACCCCATATGTATATCCATAGAGGCAGTAGTGTGGTATAATGGTTAGGGAGCTGGGCTTGTAACGTTAAGGTTGCAGGTTCAATCCCCAGGTGGGACACTGCCGTTGTACCCTTGAGCTAAAGGTACTTAACCTGAATTGCTTCAGTAAAAATATCCAGCAGTATAAATGGATTGTAAAGAAATGTAAACTGTAAGTCGCTCTGGATAAGAGCGTCTGCTAAATGCCTGTAATGTAAACATAGACAGCCCTCCCTAGAAGCATTCTCACATAAAGACAACATTTCTATGCACATGGCTATGACTTATTGTGCCAATAAAACATGGATGACATTATTCCTCTTCAGATCAGCTTTCTGAAGTGCTCTGGGCCGTCATTGATCAGAGTCATTTTCTCCTTCTGAAAGTCCCGCCTCTCCAGTAAGATTAAGCTCTGCAGTGTCCCCACGACTGATTTTGAGGGAGGATCATCTGAGAATTAGGCAGTCCGGCCAAAGGCTGTTGGGATGCAAGATTTTTTGGTTTGCAAGTTGGTGGCGCCATCTATTGGATGACTTAGGATATTACATGGCAGAATGTTGTGTTTGTTGTAGGTTTGGCTGCTTTGTCTGCCCTGACATGGTGACCGGTAGACGACTCATTCCTTTTCTTTCACAGCAACAGACCACCCTTATCCCTGGTCTAAACCTGAGCGCTCTGGGCATCTTCACCAGCAGCTTGTCAGTGCTGCCCCCTGTATCAGGCCCGCGAGGAGCTGGACATGCAGCCAGCGCCGGATACAGCCCCTTCATAGTGAGCGCACAGCGCCCCCCATTGGCCATGCCCGATAACACACACATAAGGAGAAAAGGGATTTGTGTTCAGTCACTGGAGCTGGGTGCATGTTTAAGGTCCTGACCAGAACCGCTCTGTTGCTGTAGGGCACCTCGTCACATGCAGGGAGTCTGTACGGGGTCCCGTCTGCCAGCCTCGCTTCCCGTCTACATTCAGTAAGTCCCATCGCCTGCCCTCAACATCCTGAATGTCTATACAACACAGCGTGTTAACAGCGATGGAAAAAGAGCACACTCACAAATGTGTAGTTTCTTCTTTTCGGTTATTTCAGGGTGAGCGATTAGCGCTTTGTTGCCCTCCTTGGATAACTGAGATTGGCCAATCGCAGGGCTGAATGTGACATGAGGGGTCTCCCTCCCACCTGTGTGTGTGTGTGTATCGGTGCATGTGTGTGTGTGTGTGTGTGTATTCTGGCTTTACTGGCAGAGGGATTACAGTGAGCATAAGGTTGCTTCTATCCTTCAAATTTCAAAGACAGCGGTTCATAAGAACAAGGTCAAGCAGCAAACATTGGGGACAACAAAGCTACAGACCGGCAGAGGGTGAAAACGACTCTCTACTGACCGGGATGACCGCCAACTCATTCAAATGTCACTCAACAACCGTAGGATGACATCAAGTGACCTACAAAAAGAATGACAAATGGCAGCTGGGGTGAAGTGCACGGCGAGGACGGTTCAAAACAGGCTCCTAGGGGCAGAGCTGTATGTGTGTGTGTGTGCGTGTGTGTGTGTGTGTGCGTGCCTGTGTGTGTGTGTGTGTGTGTGTGTGTGTGTATGTGTGTGTGTGTGTGTGTGCGCGTGTGTGTGTGTGTGTGTGCGCGTGCCTGTGTGTGTGTGTGTGTGTGTGTGTGCGTGCGTGCGTGTGTGTGTGTGTGTGTATATATGTGTGTGTGTGTGTGTGTGCGTGTGTGTGTGTGTGTGTGTGTGTGTGTGTGTGCGTCTGTGTGCCTCTGACTGTGTAATTCTCCTGCAGGAGGCTCCTGAGCAGGAGGTGGTGTACCTCTTCATCCCGACTCAAGCCGTGGGCGCACTTATTGGCAAGAAGGGCCAACACATCCAGCAGCTGGCCCGCTTTGCTGGCGCCTCCATTAAGGTAGGACCCCCCTCCCGTCTGTCCAGCCACAAGCGTCACAGGGTGGTGCATGTTAGGTGGTCCAGTCAGGTAGGACCCCCCTCCCGTCTGTCCAGCCACAAGCATCACAGGGATGTGCATGTTAGGTGGTCCAGTCAGGTAGGACCCCCTCCCGTCTGTCCAGCCACAAGCATCACAGGGTGGCGCATGTTAGGTGGTCCAGTCAGGTAGGACCCCCCTCCCGTCTGTCCAGCCACAAGCGTCACAGGGTGGTGCATGTTAGGTGGTCCAGTCAGGTAGGACACCCCTCCCGTCTGTCCAGCCACAAGCATCACAGGGTGGTGCATGTTAGGTGGTCCAGTCAGGTAGGACCCCCCTCCCGTCTGTCCCCAGCCACAAGCGTCACAGGGTGGCGCATGTTAGGTGGTCCAGTCAGGGGATCTGAGCGCAGTGAAAGGCTGTCACGTATATCAGCAGGCCGTTGTACAGAAGAGTGCATGTGACTCACGTCCTCCTGTGGGAATGTTTGCCTCTGGAGAAGGACATGGATCAGCCTAGAGGTCCTCAAACTGCTCACCAATGGGCCTGTTCTCACCTGCACTCACCTGCACTCACACACCTGAACCCACACACCTGAACTCACTCACCTGAACACACTCACCTGAACTCACTCACCTGAACCCACACACCTGTACTCACACACCTGAACTCACTCACCTGAACTCACTCACCTGCACTCACTCACTGGCACTCAACAGGGCGCCCCTAACTTGGGGCTCCATCTTTGCCTGTTTCACTGTAATGTTTCGCCCCGGACTTGATAAACGAAGGCAGTCTTTGTGAGTTTGCTGATGGAGACGCTGTTTGTGAGTTTGCTGATGGAGACGCTGTTTGTGAGTTTGCTGATGGAGACGCTGTTTGTGAGTGTGCTGATGGAGACGCTGTTTGTGAGTTTGCTGATGGAGACGCTGTGTGTGAGTTTGCTGATGGAGACGCTGTTTGTGAGTTTGCTGATGGAGACGCTGTTTGTGAGTTTGCTGATGGAGACGCTGTGTGTGAGTTTGCTGATGGAGACGCTGTTTGTGAGTTTGCTGATGGAGACGCTGTTTGTGAGTTTGCTGATGGAGACGCTGTGTGTGAGTTTGCTGATGGAGACGCTGTGCTTGTCCAGATTGCCCCTGCAGAGCCGCCGGACGTCTCTGAGAGGATGGTCATTATCACCGGCCCCCCTGAGGCACAGTTCAAGGTGAAGCTCCTCTGTGCCCTGTGTGTTCTGTGGTGGGTGTGGTGTGTGTAGTGGGTGTGGTGGGTGTAGTGGGTGTAGTGTAGTGTGTGTGGTGGGTGTAGTGGGTGTGGTGGTGTAGTGTAGTGGGTGTCACTCCTGTTTATGCTCTGGTTTGATTTGGTAACAGTTCACCACTCCTGTGCTCTGTAATGTAGTTGTAGTTATGTAGTTTTCACCCTGTGGTTTAATAAGTATTGTGTTAAATTACAAGATGGTGTCGTCAGTAAAAGAAATGTAAAAAACATTAGCAACTGCACAGGTTAATGGAATAGTAATACAAGGCAACAGGTTACAATGAATATCCAACAATGTGTGCAAACAATAGGCTATAGCTAGTGTTAAACACCTGTGTCTTTTGAATGGGCGAACACATGGCAACACTTAAAACAACATAAGTTACCTAGCATTATGCAGGAAACAAGTGCTACTCGAAAAAGAGCTTATCATATTCCACATAATTTTGTTTCTATCAAGTTGACTTTGAAGTTACTATTAATTTCAAATCCATCTGGATTTGCAAATGACACAAGCACGCACTATCACAAACTATCACAAGAGCGTAGCTGCTAGCCTATCGTTTTCAGTCATTCATGATGTACAAGGGACATTTCATTCTCTGACTGCTTCTGTGTCAAAGTCAGTGCAAGGAGCAACCAGTAGGGGGGGGTATAGCCTGGCTAGCCCAGTGGTCGGCTCACACCTGCAGAGATGGCCTATAGGTCTCTATGCTCAGAAGCTTGGTAACTTGCCTTGCAGAGACTGCATAAGCAGACCCCTGGAGGCCTGTGTGTAACTGGGTTTGTGTTGCTGTTTGTGGTCTGTGTGTAACTGGGCTTGTGTTGCTGTTTGTGGTCTGTGTGTAACTGGGCTTGTGTTGCTGTTTGTGGTCTGTGTGTAACTGGGCTTGTGTTGCTGTGTGTGGTCTGTGTGTAACTGGGCTTGTGTTGCTGTTTGTGGTCTGTGTGTAACTGGGTTTGTGTTGCTGTGTGTGGTCTGTGTGTAACTGGGTTTGTGTTGCTGTTTGTGGTCTGTGTGTAACTGGGCTTGTGTTGCTGTTTGTGGTCTGTGGGTAACTGTGTTTGTGTTGCTGTTTGTGGTCTGTGTGTAACTGGGTTTGTGTTGCTGTTTGTGGTCTGTGTGTAACTGGGTTTGTGTTGCTGTTTGTGGTCTGTGTGTAACTGGGTTTGTGTTGCTGTTTGTGGTCCAGGCTCAAGGCAGGATCTTTGGGAAACTGAAAGAGGAGAACTTCTTCACAGCAACAGAGGAGGTCAGACTGGAGACGCACATCAAAGTGCCATCCTCTTCGGCCGGACGGGTCATAGGCAAGGGTGGCAAAACGGTGCGTATTGAGGCTGTGATTGGCCACAGCTTTGTGGTTCTGTGTGGCTCAGTAGGTAGAGGTAGTTAGTAACACTTAGGTCGTGGGTTCAATTCCCACTGGGACCGCATATACTGAAAAATGTATCCATTCACTACTGTAAGTCGCTTTGTATAAAAGCGTCTGCTAAATGGCATATATCTTTGTTATGGTGAGGAGGGGAAAGGGCCACCACAATGCTGCTCAATGTCGCCCTCTACAGGTCAATGAGCTGCAGAACCTCACTAGTGCTGAAGTCATTGTGCCGCGGGACCAAACTCCAGATGAGAACGACGAGGTCTTTGTAAAAATTATTGGCCATTTCTTTGCCAGTCAGGTAAATTGAAAATGTGACTCTCGTGCCATTAGAAACATTAGATTAATGAAAAAAATGTTATGATGTTAGTTTGATCTGTTCAGAGACCACATAAGCCAGGGTTATTTCATGGCCATTAAATATAGACAAAGTAGTGTACATTAGCACATTAGTGATACATTAGCATCTGGATCTGCATGCCACATATGTACAGAGACCTCAACACACTGGCTTTCTTAGAGAGCCTGCAGAACAGACATCTGTGTCTGTGCAGCTTTCTCTCATCGTCTACACAAAATACTAATGACATAAGAAAGCGTATTATTAGTCTCGCAGTGTAACTCTCACCAATGCACACACCCGTTCGTAACAGAGAACTTCCTGTATTAAAGCTGTTTTTACTGCCTTGATTATGCAGACTGCACAGAGAAAGATCAGAGAGATTATACAGCAGGTGAAACAGCAGGAACAGAAGCACCAGCAGGGAGCTCCCACACTGCACCACTCCAAGTGACCACCAGGGCGGCAGCAGTGAGCGTCAGCCGATGAATGTAGCCCTTCCAACTGGAGAGATAGAGGAGGTGGACCAGAGGCATGGGGAACAAAACCAAAGAAGTTTACTGGGAGAATGTGTGAAGGCCAGAGGGCACGGAGAGGGAGCAGGAGTCTAAAAATGACGTTTGTAAAAATAAAGCAGGCAGAGGACATGGCTGTGACACAGCCCCTGCTTTCCCACCACTTACAAAATGAAGAATTAACTGCCCTGACTAACATGGGCCTAATAGAGACAGTACTAAGAGAGAATAACTATATTAATGAATGTTCATAGTGAGTGTAGTGCTGGATGGAGTTTTGGGCAGGTGGGTGAAAAGTAGATTTTTACAGATGGTTTTCACTTTCATATTGCAAGTGTTGGTATGGTATTCTTAGCAGTATTAATATATATTAGAAACAATGGTGTGCATATATATGTATATATATATATACAGTATATATATATATATATATATATGACAGGAGGAGAACAGTGGTTATTTTGTCATAAATGAAAGTGGCGTTTCTAGACTTGACCTGAGCCATTCCAACCTGGGCAGTAGCTAAGGGCACAGCCAGCCGTTTGGACACAGACACAAAAAGTAGGAAATCTTCAATCTTAGTGGATTGTCGTGAATCTTTGTCACTGAACCCGTGTGTGTGCAAACTCAAGGGACACACGTCCCTCTCACGTGTCTATGCTTAACAGCTCTTACATTTCTCACTATCTCTTTCATTCTTCTTCATGATTCTCTGCTTTTTAATGTCGTTTTTACTTTTCAATTCAACCAAGCATTATTGAGCAACATTCTGATACGACTTCCACTTCAGTCAGAAATATGATTAGAGGAGTAATGTGAGATATACCAGTCCTATATATACACATACACATCCAGGACAAAAGGTTTGAGGCAGTTTCCAAAATAACTGTCAATCAGAGAGGAACACATATAGCTACAAAAAAAGCTAAGAAAATGAAAGTGCACTAAAACAGGTTTAATGTTAATTTAATGCAGCTTAAATAGGTGCATGTTTGTTTGACGAGGAGCAGAATGTAGCAGAATTAGCAGAATGTGTGCCACATGCACAGCCTTGTACTTTGCATTGAAGTGAAAAATGAGTAAACAAACTGTGAGGTAAATCAGGGGGCACAGCGGTGCGGTGATGGGCTGTGCCATCCAGCATGGAGCTTACAAGAATGGCATGACAGCTGTGAATGTACGATGTGCAGCCTTTGAAGTGCCCCCCTGTGTCCAGAGCACTGTCATACCCCCCATTGTGAGGAGCAGTTCTCTGGACACACAGGTACAGACAATGTGATACATGACCATAGTAGCTTTCAGCCTTAATCATCAATCACAGAGACACCACAGCAAGGTCTTTCACCCTGTGAGCCTCAGTTTAGCCTCAACTTTCAGACTCCTCAATGCCAGCACCAATGCGCATGACTCTCTGTGTTTGTGTGTGTGTGTGTGTGTGTATTTATATATATAAAATGAGAGAAAATAACTATTTATGAATATATTTTTCCAATTTTTTGATGAGAACTAATAATAAGAAAAAGCAAGACAATTTTTGAAACACAAATATTTTGTTTGGAAGGACACTGCTGTGTCATGACATTGAAGGCGAGTGTTTTATTTTGAAGACAGGAATATGACTAATAGTAATGTAAACGATCAATTCAAAAGAATGAAAAGAAGGAGGAAATCCCAGCATGGCTTTGGTCAGGATGTGAACAGTGCGCGTGTGAGTGTTTGATCTACCTCAGGCCTATCTTTCATTCCCCAGTTCCACACTTTGTATGCCTTGTAAAACAAATAGTTTTGAGCATTTTTACAAAAACATTTAATTAAAAAAAAAACAAGGGAAAAAAAGTTCGTTAAAATTTCAGGGTTAGCCTACTTATTTTGGGAGACTGGGTGTCCAAGAAGTTGTCACTATTCGACTCACTTTGGCTGGGCACCTTGACCTCTTTATTACTCTGATTGTCACTTTTGCTGAATGAATTGAGGAGGGTGAGAGTCAAGGGGCTGTGAATGAAGATCATTTCATGATCAAAGAAAATGTGACGCAAACGCAAAACCTTAGACTGAAAAAACGCTCTGTAAAAAATGTCTCAAAAAGACATTTGAGTATGACTCAACATCCTGCTAACCAGTTACAGTCAGGTACGAGGTTGGGAGAAGAGTAAGAAAGCTACAGAAATGTACAGGCAGGATGTTGAACAATGTGTAAAGCTCTTTGCTGTAGTGTATTACAATTGTAGATGAGACTTTGGCTGTCACTATGTATGGGGGAAGTAACTATTATCTGTAACATAGTCACTAATGCACTAATTAGTGAGTTATTTTTTTCCTGTGTTCACCTGCATTCTGAGAGATGGATTGAAGATGGGCTTTGGCTTCATCCAGTCCAAGGAGTCTGAACTCTTAGCTCTTTCCTTAAGCGATTTTCTCATCCACCTCACACACCACTTGTGTCTGTTTTACCTCTCTGAACACAAGCCTGCCTACCTTTCAGTGTGTGTGACTTAATGAATGTATAAAAGTTTACAACTTCAGAAAAGAGAGAATAGGTCTAGTGTTCTAGAAATATATGCAGAGGAGAATGTGGGTGATTTCAGATGTTTCAGTCAGCAGCAGTCGAATCTTCTGGTTGTTCATGAGTTCTTCACGGTTTGGGACTAAAATTGAGAGAATGAAGGGTCATTAGGTTTAAATCTTGGCACAGGGATTTTCACATTATGTTTTGTTGTCCTTTGAGGACCTCATTGGCTATGTAAGCTCTATGTTCTGTCTGTATCTTTTCCTACCGACAAATAAATCCACCTTTTATAATAAATCCATCTCAAGGCAATGGTGAACACACTCGACACACCAATATCACATCACAATGGTTAAAACATGTGACGCACCAATATCACATCACAATGGTGAATATGAGCGACACACCAATATCACAATGGTGATCATGCTCGACACACCAATATAACATCACAGTGATGAACACACTCGACTCACCAATCTCACATCACAATGGTGAACACTGTTACGGCTGGCCAAAACAGGTGCTTGATTGCTGATTGAGGCCATGCTCCGGTTGCGTGATTTTTCCGGCACTGATTGGACCGTTCCCAACTGCGCTGTCCTCGACCTCGTCTGGCCACGGCCCTGTCTGGAGTTTATAAGTGGGTGGAGCGCTTTTTTTGTTTTTTAAAGAGAAAAGAAGAAAAACTGCTTTTTCCTTTCTGTGATTTCGTGCCATTCAGCTGTGCCTTTTTGAGAAGCTTTTACAAAGATTTTTACCTTACTTGCTTGTCCGTTTCTCTTGTGCATTTTTCTTGTCTTATGTACATTTTGATAGTGAGGGAAGCTAGAGTAGGGGAAGCAGTCTGCGGAAGAATGTCCTTTTTGATTTGTATGGGAGTGAGTTTAGAACCTGTTGTCTAGGGCTAGGGCTTAGACTGCTTTATTGATTTTTATTATATCCCTTTGATGTCATGTGAGTATGTCCTTTATCTGTCGTATGTCCTAAATAAATCCTGTATTTTTTTTATGACTCGTTGACTTGAAGGAATATTTGTTTGTCGTGTCCTGTTTTGGTTCACCACACGGCTATTGGTTTTTGCAGGTCGTAACAACACACTCGACACACCAATAACACATCACAATGGTGAACACCCTCGACACACCAATATCACATAATGGTGAACACACTCAACACTATCACAATAGTGTAATGTGTGTAATATCACATCACAATATGACTTTATTACTTCTACATAAAGAATGAAGACAGTACTACATTAACATTTGTTTAATGTAAAAAAGCACCACAATACTTGTAAACAAACGCAGTAAGACTTGGCTCTGTGCTCCCAGAAGGCCTGCCAGACAGTGCATGCTGGGTAAACACTGACAAAAGGCCAGTGCATGCTGGGTAAACACTGGCAGAAACAACAGCTGCAGCTATCCTCACACAGCTTAAGACTTTACGCCTCACCCACACTGCATTATTATTAACCGTTATTATTAATCACTATTCAAAAAACATATTCAAACCACATTCAAAACGCCCATACTGAATCAAAGTGTGGCAGGAATAAGAACTGCCATATATTCCCGGCCAGAAGAATGTGGAAGAATGTGGTTTTACAGGGTCGTCCGTTGAATAATTATCACCAAATCTGTAACACTGGTGCAACAAGTCTGACTGAATGGCATAGTTATTTGTAAAAAGTTCACATATATTTGAAAATGAAACCCAGGGAACGTGTTTAACTCAGTGGTGTCAGACTCCAGTCCTGGAGGAGTGTGTACTAGTTTTTGGTACATTTCAGCAAGTGATTCATTTAAGTCACTGATTAGCTCAAGAGTATACACACCTGGTTTCCAAGGCCTAAATTGGCACACCAAATTCCTTGAAATTCAGGACATTTTCTAGAGTATTTGAAATTAATTTCAAGCTCAAAGAAGTGCCATGGCAACACAAGTCAGTTATGGAACATGAAAAATCATCAGCACACACACTGAAAGAACTACACACTATCGTCATGGAAATGTATATGTGCACACGACACACAGCAATAAGTCACCACAGTGAAACATTACCCTTAAGCTACTCTGGTGGGTGTCAATGTAACCAGTACCTGACTAAGTTTCAGTTTGGCAAAAACTGAACATCACAAGGAAAGTGCACGGAGAAATCCCCACTCAGGAACAGTTACTGGGCAAGACTGCATAGCCATAATATACTTGTAAATATAAAACTATGATTGTTGTACATTTCCATAAGCTTGCTACATGTCTACTTCATATATTTCCAGTGCAATTACTAGAGTGCAATACATGTATTAACATGCGTACAGGACGATATATGTACAACACACATGATCACATCAGTGGTTTCAGGAATAGTCCCTTTTACCTGGCCAATGCTGAATGCCAGGTAGAATTCCACAACAATACTGCTGCCATAGTAACAAACATGAGTATTAGAAAACAAAGCAGACATGCCGAATCCACATGTTGTCATGTCCACACACAACAGTTCTGACAGGAGACACAGTCATATCCATACACAGTGAGACGCAGAGGCGTAGCGTGGGGGGTGCAAGTGGTGCGGTCGCACCAGGCGCAAGATTTTGAGGGGCGCAAAATTTAAGAAAACGGTAAAAAACAACCTTTTTTGCACCGTGGACCGGTTCCGAGGGGCGCAATTATTTCCGCGCACAGGGTGTTCCGAGGGGCGCAATTAGTCCACGAAATAAACGAACTGGTCTCAGCTTTTTTCGACACCACCCCCCCGTCGACAGAAAATGGGGCGCCGTTTACGTGGCTCGCACCGGGTGCTGGCAACCCACGCTACGCCACTGGTGAGAACTGAGCATGACACAGGCGGTCATATCCACACACAGACACAGCCGTGCAAGCAGCCCTTACAGATAAGATTCATTTGCAAACTGAAATACTCACATCTCATTTAAACTTCAAAGCACATAAAGACTAAATAAAGTCCCATGGCTGTTGTATATGTACAAACTAATTTCACACTGTTCAATACCTCTGCTCAAACAAGAGACAGACCAGCCTAATGTGTCCAGAGGTAGCAGGTGCATTTGTAAAGCAGGAGTGGAGCAGGGCAGGAATCCAGAGGGATGTTAAGGCGCTGGACTGCTCAGCGTGGACGTAACGGCGTGGACGTAACGGTGGTGTGATGGACATCCTATACGAGTCCTCAGTGTAGACATCACTTTGAGGTATTGGTGGAAGTTTTCTGCGAGCGCTGGTCTGAAGTCAGTTTTGCGTTTTTCTTCCTAATGGTTAAGGTTAGGATTTGGGCTGGAGTTGACTGGTCCTGCATCTGTATTTAGGGGCAATTTCTGCCACAAGCTGATTTTGATGCGACGGGAGACTGATTCCACAGACGTCAGCAGACACACTGAGAGCGAGATGGCTGGCTGAACTGACAGTATGACAGAAAGACTGACGGGCAGTTCTTTACATATCAATAAAACAACAATCGTGTTTCGTGCTTCTAAGAAAATTCCTTAATACATTCCTTAAAAACACATTCCACTATTTCTGTTACAGTAATATAGCAGCTCCAGAGATTAAAAAAACACCCACACTTGGTTTCACAATAAATAGTGGGCAGATTGTAAACGGAAAACTAATATCTCTCTCTCTCTCTCGCTTTCTCTCTCACACACACACACACACACACACACACACACACACACACACACACACACACACACACACACACACACACACACACACACACACACACACCTGAGACAGGTGCAGATTTCATCTCCACCCTCCTGCTGTCTCCAACATGCAGGTGCACTACTATATCTTCCCACAGTACAGTAGGACAATCAAAGACATGAACACACCTGTAATACTACGGACCCTTGCAGTAAACGTGGTCACTATGACCTTTCCTAACAAATTAACAGTTTAAAACAGTTAAAAAAGTCCGGAGTCCAGTGACTTTCTGGACCGGTTCAGGCCCCAGGTCTGTTTCCCATCTCGCTCTGTCATCTGTGGGCAGACTTGTTTCTTAAGACATTTCAAACTTGTTTTGTTCTTTGGACCATGGCACCAGAATGGCAGGTGGTGCAGGAGAGGCAGTGGTCGGGAGGTGGCCCAGGTCATCGGCGTTTCTTGTCCAGGGCGTGTCCGCTGGGCTGCAGGCCCTTCAGGTTGAGCCGGGACAGGCTGTAGTTGCGGATCAGCGTCCCAGGCACCAGGGCCACACAGGCGATGGCCAGCAGCTGCAACACTGTACCCCAAGAGAACACGTGGTCCAGGGACGAGATCTCAGACAGCACAGCCCCGTGCTCACACAGATGAAGTTATATGGGACCAGGCCTGCAGGGGGAGAGAGACAGACTCACAGTCCAGACTACAGTACCCAGCATGCACAGTGACAGTACAGTACAAATAAACAAACTACTAAATATAACAAGAGGGAGGACATACATTCTTCCTGTTTTTCCAAGGATAGATACGAGTGTATGACCGATGTTTTAGTCCTTTAGAGTAATGCTGTAGTGGTGGGCATGCTTACCGATCAAGACTGAGAAGAAGAATGTGCTGATGGGGATGTTGAGAATGGGTGATGTGATGTTCAGGAACCAGTTAGGAGTCATAGGAAAAAACCTGAGGAAGAGCAGGAAGAAGAATAGACTACTTCTGTTCTCCTCAACCTGAGAGAGAACAAGGCAGAGGGACAGAGAAAGATGCCATTGTGAGAGTCGTAATTAAATCGAATGGTTGATGAAAGAGATTTTTGTTGTTCTTGACAAGTTTGAGGCAAAGGAACATGCAAAACCTGCTGGATTGCCCCCCTTAAGACCAAGTACTGTACAAGCCTGGCATAGAGCATGACGTCAGTCAAATGCTGCCACGCAAAGCACACATTTTATGCTGCAAATATCAAGGGAAATTAGCTTGTGCTGTATGTTCTGCAGCATAACAACAATTTGGTCCAATACTGTACAACTAAACATGTGTCATGCAGTAGTAATGACGTCCTGAATTTCTTCAGTGGAAAAATGACAAGACTCAAAGAAAAAATGAAAGGTACTACTCCAGACTTTGACAACATTACGCATGCAGAGTCTCCTATACATGAGGAATGCCTCAGATTCTTTACTCCCGTATCTCTGAGCTAACTAATCGAACAGCTGCTTCCTCTAAGTCTGCCTTCTAGACCCCATACAGTGGGGAAAATAAGTATTTCATATACTTATTTTCCTCAATAAAACACAAATAAATGTTTAAAATTCATATAATGTGATTTTCTGGGATTTTTATATATATTCTGTCTCTCACTGTTAAGATGAACCTACCATGAAAATGATAGACCGTTCCTTTCTTTGTAAGGGGGCAAACTCACAAAATCAGCAGGGGGTGAAATACTTATTTTCCCCACTGTACCTACAAAGATACTAAATTAGATTTTATCTGTACTTGGAACACCTATATTAGATATCAAAAATGCATTTATATTATCAGGGTATGTTCCTAAATCCCTTAAACTAGCTGTAGTCAGGCCGTTACTTAAGAAACTACATTTGGACCCCACTGGCTTGTTTAACTACAGGCTAATCTCAAACCTTCCATTTTTATGATTCTTGAGAAATGTGTAGCTCAACAGTTGTCTTCCTTCTTACAGACCAATGATGTGTGAGAGGTGTATATCTGGGTTTAGAAAGCACCATAGCACTGACACAGCCCTTGTCAAAGTAATGAATGATTGGTGAGCTCTGGGAAACATCTCCATACTTATGCTCCAAGACTTAAGTGCTGCCTTTGACACAATATACCACCATATTCTCTGAGATAGATTTGAAAAATGAATTGGTCTAGCCGGCCGAGTGCTTTCGTGGATTAATTCCCATCTCTCCAGTAGGACCAGTACTGGATCCTTTGCTCTTCTCACTGTATATGCTACCCCTTGGGGATATTATAAGCAGACATGGTGTAAACTACCACTGCTATGCGGATGACTGTCAACTTTACATTTCCATTAAACCTGGCGAAGAGATCCAACTTGCTAATCTACAGGCCTGTCTCATGGATATAAACCCAAAATGTCCTCCTATTGAATTCAGATAAGACAGAGATATTGGTAGTAGGCTCTAAATCTCAGAGAAATATTTTTTCCTTCAGCATGGATGGGTTCACTGTCACATCCAAGGCGGCTGTTAAAAACCTTGGCATGAATATTGACTCAGATCTTTAATTTCAGACTCACATTAATAATACCACAAGAGTAGTAGTATATTACTTTCACCTCAGGAATATATCAGATTCAAGAAAGATATTTTCCCAGCATGATTCATGCTTTTATAACCTCAAGGCTAGATTACTGTAATGCTTTACTACCAGGCTGCACTAACTCTTCCTTTAGAAGTCTCCAGTTGGCACAGAATGCAGCTGCTAGGGTACTTAGTAGAAATAAGAAATGTGAACATATTAGTCCTGTGCTTGGCTCTTCATTAGTTGCCCGTTACGTTTAGAATTGACTACAAAGTTCTTCTCCTAACCCCCAAGGCTTTGAATAGTCTTGCTCCAGAATTGTACTCCTAGAGATGAAACACGCTGTTGCTCACAGATAATCCACTAGTGCTGAAACTACAGCAGATGAGAGATGGGAGAGAAGGCAGAAACAGAGCAGTGAGAGGAGTCGCTCTAACCCCCCGCCTCTCTTCAGAGGACTGATGTGTAGTACAGCCACGTACCTTCCTCTGCAGTAGGGACACTTTGTCCGGGAAAAAGCGCACAATATAGTGTTTGCCAAAGGTGCGAGACAAGAAATAACAATTGGTGGAGCCCAGAGTGGTTAGCACGGAGGCAATGAGCAGGCCCTCCCATGGACCAAACAGGGCCCCTGCAAGCATGTTCTGTGGAGGGAAGGGGAGACGGAATCATTACTACTGCCAAAACATTGTGAAATGCCTAAATATAAATTGACTGATAAAATGTTACCCTAATTATCCTGTGTGTGTGTGTGTGTGTGTGTGTGAGAGAGTGAGTGGGAGTGAGTGAGAATGAGTGAGTGAATTGAGAGATAGTGTAGGCATGTGTATGTATGTGTGTGTGTGTGTGTGTGAGTGAGTGTGTGTATATGAGTATGAGTGAGTGAGTGAGTGAGTGAGTGAGTGAGTGAGTGAGTGAAATTGAGAGATAGTGTAGGCATGTGTATGTATGTATGTGTGTGTGTATGTGTGTGTGTGTGTGTGGGTGTGTGTGTGTGTAGACACTCACCAGTAATGAGGATCCGGGAATGGCAAATGACTGCTTGTAGAGGTAGGCACTGCAGAACAGCAGCAGCACGTATCCTCTGTGCTCAGTCGTGTAGAACTGCAGCACCTCAGCCAGCTCTCTCAGCTCCGCCAGGTCGGACGGGAACTTCAGGCTGGACACAAACACAGCACAACAACTGAGACATCAAACAGTATTCATGGTTTCATCAGCCCGACAAACATTCTACAGCAGCTAGAGAATGGATATTCTACAGTGCTTAAAATACAAATTCTAACAAACATTTCAGGGGGCGATATGCTCATAATAACTAGGCTGTTTATAATGAAACTCCATGATATAGCAGTACTCCCATGGTGTTATGCATGACCCCTAGCCTTGTTGCTCAGAAAACATTGCTGGAAATACTTTTGTAGCAACATTTGTTCTGTGTGGCTCAGTAGGTACAGCACAGCGTTTGCAACGCTTAGGTTGTGGGTTCAATTCCCACTGGGACCACATAAACAGAAAAATGCATGCATTCACTACTGTAAGTCACTTTGGATAAAAGCGTCTGCTAAATGGCATATTTTAGCACATGCAAGAAAAGATGTAGCCCAAAAAGTTTTTCCCCCAAACACAAGCCACAGTTACATTTCTAAATGCAAATACTCATTTTACATTACATTACATTACAGGCATTTAGCAGACAAATACTCACAATGACCACCACACTGCTGTGTAGGCAACTGTAGTAGGCATTAAGCGAATTAACAAGAAATGTGGATGTGTTATGCTTGCTGTAAAGTAACAAAAATAGGCTTGACATTTTTGTCCATTTTCCATAATTTCACCATTTCCATGATGCCAGGATGAAAATCAATAAAGGATTTAAGGTGCACAGGAACCACAAGAGGAGGGCATCCATGCTGTAGCTGTAACTAATCTCACCTTTCATACAAACAAACAAATTCCTTCAGGTGATGACACATTTACTCTAGATTTTGTGTGGATTTCAGTTCAGTAAATATGACATACACGTAACAGCCAAAATAAAGGACACACTAACATAGTGTTTTAATAGGACTTTGGGCCACCGTGAGCTGCCAGAACAGCTTCAGTGTGCCTTTACATAGTGTCTGGAACTCTATTGGAGGGATGCAGCACCATTCTTCCATGAGAAATTCCATCATATGGTGTTTTTGTTGATGGTGGTGGAAAACGCTGTCTTAGCACCGCTCCAGAATTTCCCATAAGTGTTCAATTGGGTTAAGATCTGGTGACTGAAACAGAACAGACCACTCCTATCAGGATATAAATGCTTCACCAGAAGATGAACGTGGTCACTTAGAATGGCTTTGTATTTATTTGCATTTACCTTGCCCTCTAAGGGGTTGAGTGGATTTAAACCATGCCAGGAAAATGCACCCCACACCATAACAAACCTACCAGAACCCTCATTTTACTCAGGTGTTTGTTATATTTTGCCAGTTAACTCTAGCATGTTTATATATATATGGATGTTGTTTCAGGGAGAATGTCAGGATAACTAGACTAGACTAAGTGTCACAGCTGAATGACCTGCAGGGTCTGGAAGTCTTTCGTGGATGTTGGTTCGTGTGCAGTGTGTATTAGTAACATGAGGAAATGTGGTAGAGGGGCTTTCCAATGTGAGAGGGAATGAAATGTGATCAGGCCAGAAATAGATTGAGCTTCACTGGTGATTCTTCAGTTGCGGGAAGCATTAAATTCCTCCGCGGTTATAAACCGTTGAGACTGAAGCTGCGGTAACTTAATCTGTGGTTTTATTTTGGGTGATGGGTGGGTTTAAGAGGCTACAGCTGAGCCACGTGGATTTCCCCAGTTGGTCAATGCGACCTGCCTCTGCCCCTTTCACTTACACATACTCTGTGAAGGACACGTAACACTCCTAGGGGTTTAAATGTGGCCATCGGCAGTGCAGTGCGAGTGTTGCAGGATGATTGCGTTCCTGGAAGGGGACTTCCAGGAGGGTTTCATCTGCAACCATTGCCAGCTTGTGAAGCATCTTGAGAGCAAGATTCTTCATCTCGATGCCCAACTTGCTGGTCTCGACTGCCCTGCAGAATTTGTGTTCCAGGAACTAATTAGTATGCCCTTTAGAGAGTTAGCATGCACGCCGAAACTGGGTAGGGGGGAGACTCTAGAGGCAGGTAGGGAGAGAGAGTGTTGGGTGATGGTAGGGCGCCAGCGTAGAAAAGGACGCGCACATGCAGGGGCGGCATCTCCAGAGCTTGTGGTGTCCAACCGATTCCAGCCTTTGCAGGAAGAGGATGTGGCCCAGCCCTCTGTGAGTGGGAGGACTGATGAGCCCCAGGGCACCCTGGTGGCCAGGAAGTTAATCGTTGCGGGGGACTCAATCATTAGAGGTATAGGACTGTATAGTCTGTTACCAGTCTAATATGCCATTGATCTTAATTATAGGCCCTGGACCACTGACAGCAAAACAGTCCCAAGCAAAAATGATCCCACACCACATTTGACAGAAGGTATGTGGTGCTTTTCCTTGTATGCATCCCCTTTTGATGCCAAACATGCCAATGGTGTGCATGGCCAAAAAGTTCTAATATTCTAATATCTATTTTCTAATATCCAGGGTCAAAAGTAAGGCTTAAGCTGGAACTGGACGGTAAAAAAAAGGTTAAAAGCCCATGCAAGGAGCCCCCCTATCTCAACATCCAGCTGAAATCTGACACCAGGGGTATGGAAGGGACTCCAGGTGCCCTTAGGCCACAGACGTCAGGACTACATAGTGGGCCTATCAGCTCCACTGACCCCGTGGTGCTTCCCCTCACTGCATTTCAGTGAGCCATGTGCCTTTAACGGACCAGAGGGCCTGCTCACAGCTGACGTGCAGCCACCGTTTGGCCTGTAGTCCGTGCCTCGTCAGCAGGACAGCTGGAAAACCTGGCAAGAGTTTCCCTGTCCAGTTCCCTGAACTGCAGGCTGTGCAGATACTGCTGGAACTTCAGAAACAGGAGAAGATGGGGAACGATAAATATTCCCATTTCCCCATTGGATAGTGTGAGTTCCTCACAAAGTGAAGATGAGGTCCAGCAGAACAACACCATGACATCACTGGGCAGATTCAAGCGTGGCGTGTCCATGCGGTCTTCCTCCCCGGTGCATTGTGGGAGTTCAGTTTTACCTTCACAGAGCCATTACTTCTACATGTTGTTTGATTGTGCTCTTTTAGACTGAACAAGCTGCTCAGTACCAGAGCTCACTATGGAATGTGTGACCATTGCATGCTGGCATACACAGGACCTACTCTTTCAATGTAACTTCCTATAGAATGCAATATAATATAATATACGCCATTTAGCAGACGCTTTTATCCAAAGCGACTTACAGTAGTGAATGCATACATTTTTTTTTCTTCAGTATATGTGGCCCCAGTGGGGATTGAACCCACAACCTAAGCATTGCCAATGCTGTGCTCTACCTACTGAGCCACAGAGAACCACCAATATGATTCACAATAGTAATTATTCTGACTAAGCGATCACATAGAGGTTGCTACAGTACTTATTCCAACAGAGATATCACATACAGTTTGCCCTGGTTTTGTCACAGTGTTTTGTTGAGGACAAAAGGACCGAGTGAAGGGGAAGGGAGTCCGTTTCAGCCCCAAGGACAGGATGTCACATCATGCGCAATCGAGTGACATTAACATATCATTCTAGCAGGAACACCACTGAAGAAAATGCTCTAACAGAAGCTTTGTGGATGCCAATAAGATCATACATGTGTGTTCATAATAAAAGCGGTACCACAACTTGTGCATCAGAAAGAAACAGACTCTTCCATCTTTGCTTAAGCTGATGAACAAGCACAATTTCACAGACATGACTCTTTTTTTTTGTAGCCTATGATTAATCAAACACAAAACCCAATACCAGTTGATTCCTATTACAGTATTTCACAGAAACAGTTGTGTTCTCTTGAAGAAATGTGATTTGAAAGCAATCACATTTCAATTTAGTTGCTGCACTTTTTTAATCCAATCAACATACAGCATATGACATTAATAGCCTACTAATTTACTCATTTTAGAGAAAGAACTACATGCATTCAATTCCATATTGCACTCATGTCTGTTGACTACCAGTCAGTTGGAGACTGACATATTTCGATTTTCACACATGGAAGTAAGAATCAGCATTTGTAAACCCTGAAAAATGGAAAGTATTGAATACAATGGAGTGTGAGAGGGACCTTAAGGTATGCACAACTACACAGGAGTGGGACCTTAACGTACGCACAGAATAGTCTGGCTATGGCCATGACAAGCTGGGCTCTAATCGTTTCACCAGTTCCATTAATGTACATAAACAGTCTTTAAAACTTGAATATTAGCTGCTCAAACTGATTTTATTTTTTAATTCAATTGAACTACACTAATGAATATCGGTCCAATGGTATCTTATGTTGTCTTGGGAGTTATTATCTAGTTTGCAAACAAAATGATTATTGAAGAATTCAAGACACATCAATGTCATATTATTATAATAAAGTAACAAGTGTAAGTGGCTACATATAGAGACCGCGAGCTGGGCAACGCAACTTGACAGGGACACTTGCGGGTCATTCCAGGTGAAATGAACACGCTCTCTGACGTATTACAAGCTCTCACGTAGTAGTCCGTAGTAGTATGCTACCAGCAAATGTGTCTTTTGTATATATTGTATATACGAATTGTATACATGTCCATTTTGATCTAAACAGGGACACATAGACTACTAACGAATGAAGCCAAGTACGATCGCACTAAAGAATACGAAACACATACTTTTGCTCGAGCCAGAAACTATTGTAAGTAGCTGGTTGAATATCTTGAAGAGTTTACCCCACAATACCAAGTTAGTGTAGAGTCTGCCTCCTTGCAAACTAGCTAACATTTTAATTTAGAGGTTACCGGTATTCTTCTTCCACCGAGTTTCCGTCCTTAGCGTCACCAGACGTTTCGACTTCATCGTCGTGGCGAAAGTGTCGCGGTCCCGGTGGGAGGTTGCTGGACAGAATGTACAGATAAAAAGTGGCCGAGGCGACAACAACAATTAAACCATAAATTGAGCGCATGGTCCCGAATGGAAACAGTTTCTCGGCGGTAGTGCGTTGAAGAGCGAAGCTCTTGTTGTGGACGGAACTTCTGTAATACTGTGGAACATTACGGGGGACTGGACAGCGCTGCCAGAAATAAATCACGTGTAGGCTATATATCAAAACATCGACACACAGTGCATCATGATGCTTATTAAATTGACCGAGATCACGAGGGTCAAGCCGGTGGAAACTTTTTGCAGGTTCACCGCTCTGTATATATCACAGGCAGGCTGATATGGTTACAAGTACAGAGATAACTTTCCAGTTTAGCTAACGAAACGTCATGTTACACTTACCAAGGATTTACGATGCGCTAGTGAAATAATTTGATCTGCTATAAACTTTTTACTAATAACGTTGCCGCTTGTCAGACAGTCAGACAGACTATTTAACGTGGGATAACGCAGCTAGCGAACGATATTGCCTAATAATGTTATCGAATACAACACCATTCTGGCAGACACTGCAACGTCATGAACTAACGTTAAAACATTCACTCTGTCCACCGCAAACCATATGGAGCGGTGGATCTGCGTTGACGTCAACATCAGCTGGTATCTAGTTATGAAAAATAATCCTGCAATGTTGGGTGTCAATCCAGGCACATCATGGACATTTTAGTCAAGTGGCTCCCATACTGGTTTTCGTTCCAACCGTAATTGCAACCTAACGAGCTATTAATGATTCTTAAACACTTTATGTCTGTTGAAGACCAATTTATCCTCTTATAGTCCTATTATGTCAGAAATCGCTATGCATGTCATGAAGTGTAAATGTTCCATATTCATATCCCAGAACCTTTAATCAGTTAGATCAACTAATGTTTTCTGTAATGTGCTATATGACACATGATTCCTTTAGAACGAGGTTACTTTTTAATAGATTAAATTATAGACTGGCAGGTGAAATCAGTGGGGTCCTAATAGCCAATTATTAAATGTGGACACCTGGCTACTGAACTAGATTATTTGTGGAGTGTGACGACAAAGCACAAGGCAGTGAGCCAAACCTGCATTGTTAAAATAAGTCTGATATGTTTATAACATGTATAACTAGCGATGGCGAAATTGAACACAACTGGAGCATTGCGTTGCGTGTTTTCGACAAACTGTGTCGAAAATGGGTTCAGTACTCGGAGCTTCGTATGAGAGAATACACATTGCCATCTACTGGTGAAATGACTGTAGCGCAACAAACCTGACATATGACCGCACAACCTCATGTGTAGTGCGTGTGGTGTGGAGAATAAGACTTTGCCCTCCTGGACGGTGGAACTGGGTTAGATTCCACTTGTGTCAACAACTCTTACTTGTTCAGTGACTTTTTCAATATGATTCAAACTTGATAATAAAATGTTGAGTGTGAGAGTGAATATTGTGATGAATGGAGTTTATCTGCCACGCCACGTAGCTCACCTGCCATGCCCACGTAGCCTAATTTAGCGCACCTGGATGGATGCCTAATTAAGTGCACCTGACTGGACTAATTGCCCTGCAAGACAGCAGGATGGGACTAATAAAAGCGGGACTCTTTTGTGAGAAAGAGGGGAGTGGGTGCTCTGAGACTGAAGATGGCTAGGGGCTCTGCCGTTTGTGAAGATCATGGACTTGCACAGAGACTTCATTATTCGGAGTGCACAGATACGTGTTCTGCATTACCTGCCTTGAGCCGTTCAGATTGCTCTCTTTTGGTTTTAATCTAGTGTTCCAATGTTTTAGTTTGATGACTGCAGTTAGCAAGATCTGTGTGTAGCATTTGATCGGTCAGGGTACAGCTTAGCCCTTTGGCCAGGGTTAACGGCCAGTCCCCACCCCTAGCAGCTCAACGAGGCCCATAGTTGAGGCAAAGAGGAGTAATTTAATAAGCGTGCGTGTCTTGTACTAATAAAGCATTTTGTATATTTACTGAACTGATTGCCTGGACCTTGTATTGTTGTTCGCATCTCTATTGTGATAAAAGAATCGGTGTGTTACAGTACCTATGTATCGGAGCTCCACCGACGCACTTATTCGGAGATATCAATTCAAAGTTTTCCCATATTTGAGAACGGCAGCTCCTCTTTCTCCATCACAATATTGAAATAAACACAATCTAATCCACTCTTCACAACGACTACTAGGCACGCATCTACTACTACAACCCACGATTTGTTCATTTTTAGAGTTAAACAATTTTACTGCAACAAAAAAACCATGAACAGAGGCTACAGATTTAGTGCACTTTTCAATAAAGATCTCGTTATAACGAGAGTGAATTTACCCACCACTTACATTTCATCAACAGGCACTTTTATTCAGTATAAGATACTATGACTACCCAGAGTTTGCGAACCAATGGAGTAGTCACTAGCTAAAAAAAAATCACAAATTACGTAGGCTACTTAAATTATTGCATGTGAGCGAGCTAGCCTGCTAAAACACCACTGGGCGTAGGGGCGGTTCTACCGCAACTGCGTTAGCCAATCCGGGAACTCATCCACAAAGTCAGGAATGTTGGCTGCCTAGCAAGTTTTTTTGCTTGTTACCGCTGGCGATGTTTGAGGTTTTAGTTTATCTTGTGACGAGCAAACAGCTGCGGTTTCAAAGTTCAACCAGTAATGCACTTTTGTGATTGTGCACACGGCATTGTCTAGGTAAAGTGTAATGCTGCTACAAGGGAAATGGCCACATATACCTGTATTCGGGGATCAATCGCAGTGATCACATTGACAAACCCGCCTGTAAACGCACTGAGGTGAGTTTTAATCCCAGAGAAACAAATTAAAATCGATGCAGTGGACAATGCATTTGTCAACTATTTTCCCATTCTAATTTATAAAAGACGCGTGCCATTCGAATTGGGCCCAAACTGTCTCTTCATTTCGAAACGGTATTTTGTACTAGCTAATTCATAGCCGACTGCTTGCACACCTTACAACTTTATTTGCAACGTTATTAGCGAACTAACCTACTAGCTATAACCAATTGTAGCTGCAATATGATCGTTTAACCTTCCTATGGTCTTCGTCTTTTAGTCACACCCAGGGCATTCGGGGAGGGTTAAATAATTCGTTTTACCAAGGCTTACTTTTGTGAGATAGGCAGCAAGCTGGACAGCGAAGCTGCAAAACTTTCATGCACTACGGTGCACACTTCACATTGGCGTGTCAAGTACGATTCTATTATGACATGGTATCAAAATGTTTACCGGCTAAATATTGTTCTCTGTGTAGAAATGTATAGAAATCTGTATTGATTATATAGAAGTGTATAGAAAGTGTATATAAATCTGCTTGCTCTTGACAGTTGTTGAATTTATAAATAATGGAAAATAAAATGATTTCCAGTATGTGGTACCTTGCAAAGTTCACTGGAGCCTATGTTGGCCCTACCTCGATTCGATAAATGATTGTAGGAATATAATGGTTAATGTTTGTTTGTTTTTTAGAGCAGAGGTTCTCAGCCTTTCTCCTGAGTCATTGTTCTTAATTAGACATGTTTAATGTGTATAGAGTTACTCTAATCGCCACATTGTCAGAAATAGCAATGTATGTCATGAAGAATAAATGTCCTTAGTTAGATCAGCGAATGCTTTCATTTTCTGTAATGTGCTATATAACAAATGATGAAGAGGTTACATTTTAGTTGATTAAATTGTTGACTGACAGATTAAATCTGTGCAGTCCCAAGTGTGGACACCTGGTCAGACTAACACCATTTGTGGAAAATGAAGAATTCAATAATGGAGCAAATGGCAACAGACCTGCATTAAGTTTAAGGAAAAGGTTGAGATGGAACATGGTTTCTTACAAACTTAATTAAGAGATTGACTGTCACAAAAACCAGCATACAGCAGGCTCCTAGGCTCGTGTTTGACAACCCCTGTTTTAGAGGATATGACTTCACATATTCACTTTTAAAATGTGTGAACAATTTTATACAAATTTAGTGCACTTTTCACTGAAGATTTCATATAAAGAGTGAACCTACCCACCACTTACATTTTCTCAAGTGGCACCTTTTGTACCCATAGTAGTGCAGTATGCACCACATAGCTACCTACATTAGCACCCATTAAAACAGAGCGCTGCGGTTATTTTGCAACACAGCGTAGCGCACACACGTTAAGCTGCAGAGACGATGGTTTATTTTAGCCAGTGCAGTGAGGCATGATGAAGTGTCCAGGTTCAGGCGTTGTCATGGTCAGGGACCGGAATGTGTCCGTGTGTCTGCAGCGCGGCAGTGAGACGGGGCATTGTGGACACCGTGGGAAGAGCCATCAGAGACCCGCAAGTGAGGGCCGTGGTGCTATGTGGGCAGAACGGAACGTTCTGTGGGGGTAAGAGCGTGCCCGTGAAGTCCGTCTGAACCACGGTGACATCATCTATAGACATTCCAAATGGATCAATGAATTTATGACATCTCCAGGAAATGCAGCTCTTTTCGTTGGGATTGCCAGTGGTCTGTTGTCGGTCTTTAGTTTCTCTCAGTCTAGATCCATTAAGACCGCACTGCCGGCTGAGTTGAAGACACGCTGGTGAAGCTAATAAATCAAATGGGTTTGTGCGGCACCAGGGGCGGACATCAGGAGTTTGCTGGGCCGATGACTGGGCCGGCCTTGGTTCCCATGATCGATGCCATCGAAGCGGGAGAGAAGCCTGTGGTGGCAGCCATTGAGGGCGTGGCGCTGGGCGGGGGCCTGGAGCTGGCACTGGGCTGTCACTATCGTATCGCCCACTTCAAGGTCAGCTGGATTCTCTGGCTCTCAGAGCTCATGGTTCACTTGTGAATAGTGTTATGTTTTGGAAGTTTCCACTTAAGAATATATATAAGAATATATGCCATTTAGCAGACGCTTTTATCCAAAGCGACTTACAGTCGTGAATGCATGCATTTTTCAGTATATGTGGCCCCAGTGGGGATTGAACCCACAACCTAAGCGTTGCCAACGCTGTGCTCTACCAATTGAGCCACACAGAACCGCATCCACATCCACATCCACATCCACATCCACTTCCTTTTGTGTGTGTGTGAGTTTAGTTTGTGTGTGTGAGTTTAGTTTGTGTTCCTGTTCCTCCAGGCACGGGTCGGGCTCCCTGAGGTGACCCTTGGCCTGCTTCCGGCTGCAGGAGGGACACAGCGTCTGCCCAGACTCATCGGAGTGTCTGCTGCACTGGAGCTCATCACCACAGGTACAGAAAGCCCCATCTATTCTAACCTCCCTTGAATCCAAGATCTGCGGTAGTGTGATCATGTTTCCTTATACAGCCTTTGTTGCTCATTTACAGGGCTGTATGTGCTGAGGGGTTTCTTTGGGTCCCATTACAGAGGGTTCACTATCTAATTAACTGCTGTTGCTGTTCAAAGGAAACTACCCATTTTACAAAATATTCCACAGACAATTTCCAAAATCAGTGTGCCATTTGACACATTTTCAGGTGTATCACATATAACTTTGCATGTTATGCTGTTAACCAGACCAGAGTCAGGTACATGAATATTTGAGGACTGCGTTTTATATTTGACATGATATTTCTGGATTTTTGTAGTGGAAGGTCTCGACACCAGATTTTCATGTCAGGGTTGGTTCTGTATTTTAATTTGATCATTATATGATATGATAATTTGAGTTGTTTTAAAAAATATATCTGCATGTGTCATTAATTGTTGTATTTTCATTTTCAGAGAGCCTTAGTTTTTTTCACCTGTGGCTTCTAAAGCCTGTACTTGCTACCTAGAGCTAGGCTTAGAGCTCAATGTAGCAACCACAGCTCGCCATGGTTAAACTCTATATGTGTTTGTGTCTTGCAAGAGGGTGAAAGGTTGAAAAACAAGTACTGGTAAATCATTGACAATATGCCATTGTCTTCATCAGATGATGCATTCTGATTATTTTATTCCAGCAGGGGTTAGCATTGTGCCGGTATGGTGAGGTTGCTGCTGTTGCTTCTGTGACGGTATCCTGAAATGCTCTTTCCCTTGATCTCACAGGGGCCAGAAACGGTCACCTTCAGCAATTAAGTGCTTAGAGCGTCTGCTATGTTCAATATGCTGCATTTAAAAAAAGTGAATTTCCTAGCAGATGTAAATAAATGTTTTCACAGGTGTAACAGTGGTCAGTCATTCGCTAGGATTTGAATGAAATCCTTAAATATTTCCAATTAGAAACGATTCATATAACCCCCCCTCCCAGGGCGCCATGTGGGGGCTCAGGAGGCTCTGGCCCTGGGCATTGTGGACCGGGTGACGGACAGGAATGCGGTGGAGCTGGCCGTGGAGTTTGCCCAGAGTGTGTCAGGTGCGTAAGGAGCCAAACACAGGGACACCGCACGGAAGAAGCATTCTTTGAGAAAGAGGGCCACAGAACGTGCCAATCGACCATTACAATGTGGTGAAAGAATAAATGTTTCACATCCTTGTCAGATGTGTTCTGCCATTTGAGGTGCTATTCAAATTCCATTGAATATGAGTCAGACCGCATTAAACACACCTGGAGTAGCCCAGTACCTACCCTGGCATTAGAAACCACACACAGTAGCACGTTTCCCTGAGCTACTGTGTTGATCCTTTTTTAATTCAGTTTTTAATTTGGTAATTTGAGCCACAGTAGAGCAGGTGCACAGTAGAGCAGGTGCACAGTAGACCAGGTGCACAGTAGACCAGGTGCTCAGTAGACCAGGTGCACAGTAGAGCAGGTGCTCAGTAGACCAGGTGCTCAGTAGACCAGGTGCTCAGTAGACCAGGTGCTCAGTAGACCAGGTGCTCAGTAGACCAGGTGCACAGTAGACCAGGTGCACAGTAGACCAGGTGCACAGTAGACCAGGTGCACAGTAGACCAGGTGCTCAGTAGACCAGGTGCACACTAGACCAGGTTCTCCGTGACGTTACTGTTGTTCTTCCCTTGCAGATCAGCCTCTTGCCCCACGCCGGCTGAGCTCGCTCAGGACCCCCTCCTGGAGGGGGCGATGGCGAGAGTGCGGCAGCGTGCCCGGGGCGCCATGGCCCCCGTGGCCTGTGTGCAGGCGGTCCAGGCAGCCGCCACGCTGCCCTACAAACAGGGCATGCAGAGGGAGAGAGAGCTGATGGACACGCTGTTCCAGTCCGCTCAGGCGCGAGCCATGCAGTACTGCTTCTTCTCCCAGAGGGCTGCTGGGAAGTGGAGCATGCCCAGTGGAGCGAGCTGGGAGAACAGCAAGCCACGCCCTGTCCACAGGGCCGCCGTCGTGGGTGTGTATGGAGCCCTGAGCTGCTGTCAGCTCAAGTCATGCAACACAAGGCCCTGATTCTCATTGGCATGGGAGTCGTTAACAGTGACACAGGCTGGAACATTTAGTCTAATATCATGCCCTTCAACTTGGAGTTAAAAATGTGTTTTATAAAGAATTTTAGGCTGAATTGGATATTTTTTCTTAGCAATGGTGTAGGATCGATGAGGGAAGAATTGCTTGAATTGGCTGGGAAGTTTAATGAATGCTGAATTCACCCAAGATGAAAAGCATGGCCATGCTCAATCATAGAACAGCCGCGTAGTAATGCTCTTGAGTAGTAATGCTCTTGAGTAGTAATGCTCTTTTGTGTATCCACTGTAACTGAATGTGTTTAATGTGTTATTCTCTTGCAACTGTGAGTGATTTTGTACTATGGTATGTGTGTGTCAACTTTGCGAATTGTGTTTTTTGTGTGTGGGTTTAGGTACTTGTGTCAGTGTATTCGGTCAGAGTGTGTGTTAGTGGGAGTGAGTGTGTCAGTCACTCCAGTTGAATGTCCGTGTCACCTGCAGGTCTGGGCACTATGGGCCGAGGGATCGCCGTGTCTCTGGTCCGAGCAGGGATCCCAGTGGTCGCCGTGGAGATGGACGCAAAGCAGCTAGAGGTGGCCAGGCAAGCAGTGACTGCCATTTTGAAAAGAGGGGTGCAGAAAGCAGGCCAGGAGCCACCCCTGGAGCTGCTGCGCTTCAGCGTCGACCTGCGTGACGTGCGCGAGGCGGACCTGATCATCGAAGCCGTGTTCGAGGACATGGGTCTGAAGGAGCGCGTCTTCAAAGAGCTGTCGTCCGTGTGCCAGCCCGATGCCCTTCTCTGCACCAACACCTCCGGCCTGGACGTCGACCGGCTGGCCGCTGCCACCCGCAGGCCAGAGCTGGTAGTGGGCATGCACTTCTTTGCCCCGGCGCACGTGATGAAGCTGCTGGAGGTGATCTACGGGCCTCGCTCCTCCCCCGCGGCCGTGGCCACGGCCATGCAGCTGGGAAAGAGGCTGGGGAAGGTGAGCGTCGCCGTGGGCAACTGCCCCGGCTTCGTTGGGAACCGCATGCTGAAGCCCTACATGGAGCAGGCCGGCTTCCTGCTGGAGGAGGGAGCCACGCCTGAGCAGGTGGACCGAGCGCTGGAGGAGTTCGGCTTCCCCATGGGAGCGTTCAGGATGTCCGACCTGGCCGGGCTGGACGTGGGGTGGCGGGGGCGGAAGGGCTTGGGCCTGACGGGCCCAGGGGTCACTGCGGGTGAGCTGCCGCTCAAGCGACGGGGCCGCAGGTACAGCCCTCTGGCTGACCTCCTGTGTGAGCAGGGCCGCTTTGGCCAGAAGACCGGGCGCGGCTGGTACTTATATGACGGGCCCGGGGGGAGAGCGGCCAAGCCTGACCCCTGGGTCCTGCGATTTCTGGAGGAGTACCGGAGTCGCCATGGCCTGCAGGCCCGCCCGGTCAGCCAGCAGGAGGCGCTGGAGCGGTGCCTGTACTCGCTCATCAACGAGGGCTTCCGCATCCTGGAGGACGGCATCGCCGCCGGGCCCCAGGACATCGACGCCATCTACGTGTTCGGCTACGGCTGGCCGGCGCACAGGGGTGGGCCCATGTTCCACGCGGCGGCGGTCGGCCTGTCCGTCATCCTGGAACGGCTGGAGCACTACCACCGGGCCCACCTGGACATCCCACAGCTGCAGCCCAGCCCCCTCCTGCGGAGGCTCGTCGCCAGCGGGAGTCCACCCCTCCAGAAGTGGCGTGAGGTGATCAGGAGCGTCCGCAGCCAGCTCTGAGTCCGTCCCCCCCCCCTCCATCGCTGCCACGCACAGAATCACAATCACAGTGACGGGGGTATACAACATTGTCTTCTGGGCTCCCTATGACTTCGCTTGCTTTGTGAACTTCGATCAGCTACAAGAGGACAGTGTATGACAAGCTTGATAGTAAGTGGAAATTGTTGAATTGTAACTAATCCTAATTAAAACTAAAACCAACTCTCCTGTCGAAGAAACCTGCCTGGATTACAGACTTTGGACATTGAGAAACTGATTTGTGGACTTTTGTTTGATTGTGTTCTTCCCCCCTCGTGTGTAAGCTACAATAATAAATAAAACCCTTGTGTTTCCTATTCTCCTTTGTATTTGTGTTTTGTTATTGAACTTGGCGACGTTGAAACCCAGCACCCTTGGTCCTGCAACAACAGCTTGGGTCCAGCACTTAGGGGGCCAGATGAACTGGCTTCGCAATGCCGTACTCTTTCGTAATGAAATGTAGAATGGCCTTCTCGGTTTTGAGCAGCGGTGGTGTCAGCCTGTAGGTCAGTGAAAAGCCTCAGGACATCAGACCAGTTTCACCCTGCCAGGCCATCGACATCATATAGCACGTTCTCTAACTCAGCGGTCCCCAACCTTTTTTGCACCACGGACTGGTTTCATGCAAGCCCATTTTTCCACGGACCGGGAGGGGGGGGCGGGGGGCGGTGCATGGAGAAAAAAAAACTGAGACAAGTGCGGAAAAGAGGCACAGACGGAAGTGGTCATTTTTCGAAATAAACCACTTTGCAGACTGTGATAGTCAATAAAATGGAAATAAAATTAAAATTAAAACGTTTTTATTATTTCTGTGCGGCCCGGTGGTTGGGGACCCCTGCTCTAACTAACCGCTTAAATATCACCGTTAATTGTACTGGAAATATGGAGGTGTTTTATGCACACATCGGGTTTAATCTCGTCTTTTCAACAATGCATGTCAATTCACGTCAACTGCGATGTCACAAAATAAATCCTGTCCCGTTTCAAACACGGAAAACACGTAGGGAAACCACGTTAGCTATCGCATGAAAAAGAAAATAAATCCTCTTCTGACTCAAGCGCACAAACAGCTAATTTGTTATTTTTCAGTGCAATCGTCAAATCATGGCCCTATCAAAGAAAATGAAAATTGATGGAGAATGCCGTTTATTTCAGGAGAAGTGGCAAATTTTTTTCACCGTTGTGAACGATAAACCTATGTGCCTCATATGCACGCAACAAGTGGCTGTTCCAAAGGAGTACAACATTCGGAGACACTATCAGACTATTCATGGCGATAAATACAAGAAATCCACAGGTAAACGACGTGAAGAGAAAGTATTAGAATTAATAGGGGGGCTGATAAAACAGTCGATCTTTGCCCAGGCTCGACATGTAAATGATGCAGCGGTCAAAGCTAGCTATGTCATTGCTACAGAAATTGCATTAGCATCCAAACCTTACTCTGAGGGTGAGTTTGTAAAGAACTGTATGCTCAAAGGAGCCGAACTAGTGTGTCCTGAGAAGAGACAAGCTTTTGGAAACATTAGTTTGTCAAGAAACACCATAGCCGAGAGAATTGATGAACTATCGGGGAATTTGAACGTCCAACTTAAGGACAAAGTGAAGTCTTTTATAGCTTTTCAATTGCAATTGACGAAAGCACAGATATTACAGATACGGCACAGCTTGCAGTTTTCATTCGTGGAGTTGATGACACACTGAACGTGACAGAGGAGTTTGTTGAATTAGTACCAGTGAAAGACACAACCACAGCGGACGACATTTTTGCCAGCTTGGTGGGAGCGTTGGACAGGCTGGGAGTGGACTGGACTGGACACGGGCTGTTAGTCTGGCAACAGATGGCGCACCTTCAATGGTCGGTAGGAAGGCAGGGGTAGTGGCGAAATTCAAAGCTAAGGTAGAGGCACTGAGACCCGAACAAGCCCTTTTGGGGTTTCATTGTATTTTGCACCAGGATGCGTTATGTAGCAAGTCCCTTAAAATGAACAATGTCATGGACGTAGTTATCAAAACGGTTAATTTCATACGGGCAAGAGGGCTCAATCACCGTCAATTTGCCACTCTCCTAAATGACAATGACATTCGTCAGGGGTTGCCTTACCACACCGAAGTTCGTTGGCTCAGTCGTGGAGTTGTACTTAAACGCTTCTTTGAATTATTGATGTAAGTACATAAAACAGCATTTGTTAAATAGGTTCTTTATTTGATTGGAATATGAATGCTGAGTTTGGGTCTTTATGCACAATGTATTACATTTTCAGCTGGGATCATTAGCTGGGATGCAGACCCACCCCCATTTAATTTGTACTGGCCCCCCATTTAATTTGTACTGGCCCGCGTGAAGTGTCATGCCCTCCAAAGTGGCCCACTACCGGAAATGAGTCTGACACCCCTGGTCTAAAGAATAATAGTGACCCTGTTTAGTCACAACAGCAATCCAAATCAAGAGTTCCAATGTTTTCTGTGTGCTTCGTATTGCCAAAAACAGCAAAGATGTGATTGTCCTTCGTCTACGAGATAAGTGAGTATGTTTCACATTGGAAAGTTTTGTATCCTTGTGATGGTAAATCTTTGCTACAAAATAAGCCCACACCCATCATTCTATGGTAAGTATTGGCCAAACAGACCCCCCTGAATGGCAACCAGTAATATGGCATGATCCAGGGTCATAATTGATATTAATTCCCTGAATGCGCTATGCACACATCAATGCTAATGATGATGCACTCAATCGAAGAGAGTGCACAGACTTAAGAGATTTGGAAAACTCTTTTATACTTTTCTCTTAATTTATTTTGATTTACTGTTTGGTTTTACAATACCAAAAGCCCCAAAGAAGACCCATTTTGATGACCAGGATCCCGTTTACAATCGATGAATAGCGACTGGTCAACAAGTGCTGGCTCTGCCCCCAGAAGACCCCTATCAAGTTCATGTCCTGTGACAGAGACTGCTTTTCCTGAGTTGTTGTGTTATTTATATATATTATTTATGTATAATTATAATCATTATATACAGTAGACTCTGTTTTTATTCACACCTTTGATAAATTGAGAGGAATATTCCTTTCATATATGGGGAACAAAAGAATTCTCAAAGAAATGAAATGTTTTTCTCTGAATTGTACCATTATGTTCTTGGGCGTAATTGAGAGGAATGTGTTTATTCTCTTTCTCACTTCATTGTGTGCGCATAGGTGTAGGCAAGATGACTGTGGTGCAACGCATTAAATTCTATGCGCAGGCAAATGCATTTTTCACCTGCATGTGCCCCGTTGGCGCCGTGGCTTAGTTGGTTAAAGTGCCTGTCTAGTAAACAGGAGATCCTGGGTTCGACTCCCAGCGGTGCCTTAAAATAGTCTTTACTGGAAGTTCTTGCAAAATAATTTGCTTGCATCACCCACAAATGGAAACTGCAGTAAACCATTGTCAAACTTAGCCTGAAGTGAAAATATTATTTTAGCTGGCTAATCCCATTCAAAATCAAATATTCCTTTCACGTATTGTGAACAAAAGATAATTCTCCACAAAATGAAGTATTTTTCTCTCACTTTTACCATTACGTTCTTGGGCGTAATTGAGATGAATTTGCTCATTCTCTTTCTCATTTGATTGTGTGCACATAGGTTTAGGCAGCACAGCTGTGCGTACACATCTTGGGTCCTGTAAGGGAGCAGCAGTTTTATTATGGGGTTAAATAGAACATTTCTCCATTGTTGGCTTTTGTTTCCACCGCACAGAAAAGAAGGCAAACATCAACACAACTTGGTAAAATGAGCAAGGTGTTTTGGAATTACATTCCTACATGTACTGAAACTGGTAAGACACAATGCAGGACATTTGTGGATCTGCCTTCAGCCCATGCCTCTGTCGTCCGCACGTTTTTCCAGTTCAAAAATAGAGCAATGCATTCATTTCCATTCCCAGGCAAATGCATTTTTAACTTGTGTGAGTCCCGTTGGTGCCGTGGCTTAGTTGGTTAAAGTGCCTGTCTAGTAAACAGGAGATCCTGGGTTCGAATCCCAGCGGTGCCTTAAAACAGTCTTTGCTGGAGGTTCTTGCAAAATAATTTACTTGCATCACCCACATATGGAAGCTGCAGTAAACCTTTGTCAAGTTTTGCCTGAAATGAAAATATTATTTTAGCTGGCGAATCCCATTTTAAATGAAATATTCCTTTCATTTATGGCGAACAAAAGATAATTCTCAAATAAATGAAATGTTTTTCTCTGAATTGTACCATTATGTTCTTGGGCGTAATTGAGAGGAATGTGTTTATTCTCTTTCTCACTTGATTGTGTGCGCATAGGTGTAGGCAAGATGACTGTGGTGCAACGCATTAAATTCTATGCCCAGGCAAATGCATTTTTCACCTGCATGTGCCCCGTTGGCGCCGTGGCTTAGTTGGTTAAAGTGCCTGTCTAGTAAACAGGAGATCCTGGGTTCGACTCCCAGCGGTGCCTTAAAATAGTCTTTACTGGAAGTTCTTGCAAAATAATTTGCTTGCATCACCCACAAATGGAAACTGCAGTAAACCTTTGTCAAACTTAGCCTGAAGTGAAAATATTATTTTAGCTGGCTAATCCCATTCAAAATCAAATATTCCTTTCACGTATGGTGAACAAAAGATAATTCTCCACAAAATGAAGTATTTTTCTCTCACTTTTACCATTACGTTCTTGGGCGTAATTGAGATGAATTTGCTCATTCTCTTTCTCATTTGATTGTGTGCACATAGGTTTAGGCAGCACAGCTGTGCGTACACATCTTGGGTCCTGTAAGGAGCAGCAGTTTTATTATGGGGTTAAATAGAACATTTCTCCATTGTTGGCTTTTGTTTCCACCGCACAGAAAAGAAGGCAAACATCAACACAACTTGGTAAAATGAGCAAGGTGTTTTGGAATTACATTCCTACATGTACTGAAACTGGTAAGACACAATGCAGGACATTTGTGGATCTGCCTTCAGCCCATGCCTCTGTCGTCCGCACGTTTTTCCAGTTCAAAAATAGAGCAATGCATTAATTTCCATTCCCAGGCAAATGCATTTTTAACTTGTGTGAGTCCCGTTGGTGCCGTGGCTTAGTTGGTTAAAGTGCCTGTCTAGTAAACAGGAGATCCTGGGTTCGAATCCCAGCGGTGCCTTAAAACAGTCTTTGCTGGAGGTTCTTGCAAAATAATTTACTTGCATCACCCACATATGGAAGCTGCAGTAAACCTTTGTCAAGTTTAGCCTGAAATGAAAATATTATTTTAGCTGGCGAATCCCATTTTAAATGAAATATACCTTTCATTTATGGCGAACAAAAGATCATTCTCAAAGAAATGAAATGTTTTTCTCTGAATTGTACCATTATGTTCTTGGGCGTAATTGAGAGGAATGTGTTTATTCTCTTTCTCACTTGATTGTGTGCGCATAGGTGTAGGCAAGATGACTGTGGTGCAACGCATTAAATTCTATGCGCAGGCAAATGCATTTTTCACCTGCATGTGCCCCGTTGGCGCCGTGGCTTAGTTGGTTAAAGTGCCTGTCTAGTAAACAGGAGATCCTGGGTTCGACTCCCAGCGGTGCCTTAAAATAGTCTTTACTGGAAGTTCTTGCAAAATAATTTGCTTGCATCACCCACAAATGGAAACTGCAGTAAACCTTTGTCAAACTTAGCCTGAAGTGAAAATATTATTTTAGCTGGCTAATCCCATTCAAAATCAAATATTCCTTTCACGTATGGTGAACAAAAGATAATTCTCCACAAAATGAAGTATTTTTCTCTCACTTTTACCATTACGTTCTTGGGCGTAATTGAGATGAATTTGCTCATTCTCTTTCTCATTTGATTGTGTGCACATAGGTTTAGGCAGCACAGCTGTGCGTACACATCTTGGGTCCTGTAAGGGAGCAGCAGTTTTATTATGGGGTTAAATAGAACATTTCTCCATTGTTGGCTTTTGTTTCCACCGCACAGAAAAGAAGGCAAACATCAACACAACTTGGTCAAATGAGCAAGGTGTTTTGGAATTACATTCCTACATGTACTGAAACTGGTAAGACACAATGCAGGACATTTGTGGATCTGCCTTCAGCCCATGCCTCTGTCGTCCGCACGTTTTTCCAGTTCAAAAATAGAGCAATGCATTAATTTCCATTCCCAGGCAAATGCATTTTTAACTTGTGTGAGTCCCGTTGGCGCCGTGGCTTAGTTGGTTAAAGTGCCTGTCTAGTAAACAGGAGATCCTGGGTTCGAATCCCAGCGGTGCCTTAAAACAGTCTTTGCTGGAGGTTCTTGCAAAATAATTTACTTGCATCACCCACATATGGAAGCTGCAGTAAACCTTTGTCAAGTTTTGCCTGAAATGAAAATATTATTTTAGCTGGTGAATCCCATTTTAAATGAAATATTCCTTTCATTTATGGCGAACAAAAGATAATTCTCAAAGAAATGAAATGTTTTTCTCTGAATTGTACCATTATGTTCTTGGGCGTAATTGAGAGGAATGTGTTTATTCTCTTTCTCACTTGATTGTGTGCGCATAGGTGTAGGCAAGATGACTGTGGTGCAACGCATTCAATTCTATGCGCAGGCAAATGCATTTTTCACCTGCATGTGCCCCGTTGGCGCCGTGGCTTAGTTGGTTAAAGTGCCTGTCTAGTAAACAGGAGATCCTGGGTTCGACTCCCAGCGGTGCCTTAAAATAGTCTTTACTGGAAGTTCTGTCAAAATAATTTGCTTGCATCACCCACAAATGGAAACTGCAGTAAACCTTTGTCAAACTTAGCCTGAAGTGAAAATATTATTTTAGCTGGCTAATCCCATTCAAAATCAAATATTCCTTTCACGTATGGTGAACAAAAGATAATTCTCCACAAAATGAAGTATTTTTCTCTCACTTTTACCATTACGTTCTTGGGCGTAATTGAGATGAATTTGCTCATTCTCTTTCTCATTTGATTGTGTGCACATAGGTTTAGGCAGCACTGCTGTGCAGCAGTTTTGTTACACATCTTGGGTCCTGTAAGGGCAGCAGCAGTTTTATTATGGGGTTAAATAGAACATTTCTCCATTGTTGGCTTTTGTTTCCTTCCACCTCTCTTGCACAGAAAAAGAAGGCAAACATCAACACAACTTGGTAAATGAGCAAGGTGTTTTGGAATTACATTCCTACATGTACTGAAACTGGTAAGACACAATGCAGGACATTTGTGGATCTGCCTTCAGCCCATGCCTCTGTCGTCCGCACGTTTTTCCAGTTCAAAAAATAGAGCAATGCATTAATTTCCATTCCCAGGCAAATGCATTTTTAACTTGTGTGAGTCCCGTTGGTGCCGTGGCTTAGTTGGTTAAAGTGCCTGTCTAGTAAACAGGAGATCCTGGGTTCGAATCCCAGCGGTGCCTTAAAACAGTCTTTGCTGGAGGTTCTTGCAAAATAATTTACTTGCATCACCCACATATGGAAGCTGCAGTAAACCTTTGTCAAGTTTTGCCTGAAATGAAAATATTATTTTAGCTGGCGAATCCCATTTTAAATGAAATATTCCTTTCATTTATGGCGAACAAAAGATAATTCTCAAAGAAATGAAATGTTTTTCTCTGAATTGTACCATTATGTTCTTGGGCGTAATTGAGAGGAATGTGTTTATTCTCTTTCTCACTTGATTGTGTGCGCATAGGTGTAGGCAAGATGACTGTGGTGCAACGCATTCAATTCTATGCGCAGGCAAATGCATTTTTCACCTGCCTGTGCCCTGTTGGCGCCGTGGCTTAGTTGGTTAAAGTGCCTGTCTAGTAAACAGGAGATCCTGGGTTCGACTCCCAGCGGTGCCTTAAAATAGTCTTTACTGGAAGTTCTTGCAAAATAATTTGCTTGCATCACCCACAAATGGAAACTGCAGTAAACCTTTGTCAAACTTAGCCTGAAGTGAAAATATTATTTTAGCTGGCTAATCCCATTCAAAATCAAATATTCCTTTCACGTATGGCGAACAAAAGATAATTCTCAACAAAATGAAATATTTTTCTCTCACTTTTACCATTACGTTCTTGGGCGTAATTGAGAGGAATTTGCTCATTCTCTTTCTCACTTCATTTTGTGCACATAGGTGTCGGCAGCACAACTGTGCATACAGATCTTGGGTCCTGTAAGGGAGCAGCAGTTTTGTTCCGGGGTTAAAATAGAACATTTCTCCATTGTTGGCTTTTGCTTCCATCCAACAGAAAAGAGTAAAAAAATATGGGCAAGCAGAACTGCATAGTTGTGCTCGCTTCCAGTTCTGGCAGCCATCATCACAAGCCCGGCTAGCTCAGTTGGTAGAGCATGAGACTCTTAATCTCAGTGTCTTGATTTGGACCCCTTGTTTTGTGTTGCATTTCTGATTTAATACCTTCCAATGTCGTGAACTCTCTTGTTACTTATCAGAGCACCGGCTAGATGTGCATGTCTGTCTCCTTTGTGAGCAAATGTAACTGCTCAACTACACTGATTGGGGTTATCACAGGTCGGTACTGACAATGACACGATCACCTGGAAGCAAAAACTTCAACACAACTTGGTAAAATGAGCAAGGTGTTTTGGAATTACATTCCTACATGTACTGAAACTGGTAAGACACAATGCAGAACATTTGTGGATCTGCCTTCAGCCCATGCCTCTGTCGTCCGCACGTTTTTCCAGTATAAAAATGGAGCAATGCATTCATTTCCATTCCGAGGCAAATGCATTTTTAACCTCCGTCAGTCCTGTTGGCGCCGTGGCTTAGTTGGTTAAAGTGCCTGTCTAGTAAACAGGAGATCCTGGGTTCGACTTCCAGCGGTGCCTTAAAACAGTCTTTTCTTGAGGTTCTTGCAAAATAATTAGCTTGCATCAACCAGAAATGAAAGCTCCAGTCAAATTTTGCCTGAAATGAAAATCTTATTTTAGCTGGCGCATACCATAACATTTTTGTTTTGTTTTGTTTCTGATTTTATCCCATTTTCTCCCAATTTGGTAGCCAATTAAACCCGCTATTTTATGTCAATCCCCCCCTAGTAATGTGAGTTCTCTGCCGTAGTCCTGCGACCGAGTGACGAATGCGGCGACGCTCTTCCGAGACGCGTCACTCGCCGAGCCGTCGACCGTAACTCCCGTACTACAGGGCCACTCTTATACGCAGCGAACGTCCTGTCGGCTAACATGATAATTTGGCAAACAATTTAAATTAATATGTATGTACGATCCATGCTGGGTATGCTCATGACGTAGCCATATTACCTTTTTGGCATGGTAACATAACATTTCATGTAATTGTATATCTGTTTAAAAATGCTATTTGACTCACCTGTGGGA
>JAINUG010000051.1:5607562-5804753 GCA_029706075.1 Aldrovandia affinis | reverse complement strand
TCGTTTGCTGCAGTTTCTATGTTAATCACAGTCCTCCGAGTGATGAAAGAAAATAACGGCTGAAGTTTACCTTCACTAAAAGGCAAGGCTAAGGCACCAGCGCCCTCTTCTGGAGACAAAGGTCATGTAGGTAGCTGAGAGAAGGCATCAGTAGGGGAAGGGAAGATAGGACAGTAGCTGACAGGGCAGCGGGGGAGAGAGAGCGGAGGTTGTGACAGACAGGGACAGTAGGAACAGGTGAGGATGGTTTAGGCACAGAGGGGAGGGGGGGAGAAAGACATAAAGCAATGGTCAGACACATGTAGAGGCGATATACTGTAATGTTGGGTGAGGCGCAGTTCCTGGTGAAGACCAGGTCCAGTTGGTTACCGGCCTTGTGGGTGGATGGGGATTCAGCCATTGTGAAGTCAAAATCTGAGTTCAGTTTCTAGTGCTACGTGCAGTGCCATTCATTTGTTACTGTCCCAAATATCAATTATGGAGGGTTCGTTTTTATCTTGGATGGATTTCTTTGTCCTTAAAAAAACAGATACAGTGGGGAGAACAAGTATTTGATACACTGCCGATTTTGCAGGTTTTCCCACTTACAAAGAATGTAGAGGTCTGTAATTTTTATCATAGGTACACTTCAACTGTGAGAGACAGAATCTAAAACAAAAATCCAGAAAATCACATTGTATGATTTTTAAGTAATTAATTTGCATGAAATAAGTATTTGATACATCAGAAAAACAGAACTTAATATTTGGTACAGAAACCTTTGTTTGCAATTACAGAGATCAGACGTTTCCTGTAGTTCTTGACCAGGTTTGCACACACTGCAGCAGGGATTTTGGCCCACTCCTCCATACAGATCTTCTCCAGATCCTTCTGGTTTCGGGGCTGTCGCTGGGCAACACAGACTTTCAGCTCCCTCCAAAGATTTTCTATTGGGTTCAGGTCTGGAGACTGGCTAGGCCACTCCAGGACCTTGAGATGCTTCTACGGAGCCACTCCTTAGTTGCCCTGGCTGTGTGTTTCGGTCGTTGTCATGCTGGAAGACCCAGCCACGACCCATCTTCAATCTCTTATTGAGGGAAGGAGGTTGTTGGCCAAGATCTCGCGATACATGGCCCCATCCATCCTCCCCTCAATACGGTGCATTCGTCCTGTCCCCTTTGCAGAAAAGCATCCCCAAAGAATGATGTTTCCACCTCCATGCTTCACGGTTGGGATGTTGTTCTTGGGGTTGTACTCATCCTTCTTCTTCCTCCAAACACGGCGAGTGGAGTTTATACCAAAAGCTCTATTTTGGTCTCATCAGACCACATGACCTTCTCCCATTCCTCCTCTGGATCATCCAGATGGTCATTGGCAAACCTCAGACGGGCCTGGACATGCGCTGGCTTGAGCAGGGGGACCTTGCGTGCGCTGCAGGATTTTAATCCATGACGGCGTAGTGTGTTACTAATGGTTTTCTTGAGACTGTGGTCCCAGCTCTCTTCAGGTCATTGACCAGGTCCTGCCGTGTAGTTCTGGGCTGATCCCTCACCTTTCTCATGATCATTGATGCCCCACGAGGTGAGATCTTGCATGGAGCCCCAGACCGAGGGAGATTGACCGTCATCTTAAACTTCTTCCATTTTCTAATAATTGCGCCACCAGTTGTTGCCTTCTCACCAAGCTGCTTGCCTATTGTCCTGTAGCCCATCCCAGCCTTGTGCAGGTCTACAATTTTGTCCCTGATGTCCTTAGACAGCTCTTTGGTCTTGCCCATTGTGGAGAGGTTGGAGTCTGATTGATTGAGTGTGTGGAGAGGTGTCTTTTATACAGGTAACGAGTTCAAACAGGTGCAGTTAATACAGGTAATGAGTGGAGAATAGGAGGGCTTCTTAGAGAAAAACTAACAGGTCTGTGAGAGCCGGAATTCTTACTGGTTGGTAGGTGATCAAATACTTATTTCATGCAATAAAATGCAAATTAATTATTTAAAAATCATACAATGTGATTTTCTGGATTTTTGTTTTAGATTCCGTCTCTCACAGTTGAAGTGAACCTATGATAAAAATTACAGACCTCTACATGCTTTGTAAGTGGGAAAACCTGCAAAATCGGCAGTGTATCAAATACTTGTTCTCCCCACTGTATACCACAGGACGTACCACAGGTGTGGTGCTGGATGCTGGAGACAGCGTCACCCACGCGGTGCCAATTTATGAGGGCTTCGCAATCCCCCACTCCATCATGAGGATCAATATCGCCGGCCATTACGTCTCCAGTTTCCTGCGGCAGTATCTGCGTAAGGAGGGTCACAACTTCCACACCTCCTCCGAATTTGAGATCGTCAGGGCCATCAAAGAGGTGGCCCCTATGGAATGCTGGAGCAGGATTTCCATGGGAACCCTCCCAATACCCAACATTCTGCATGAATATTACCTAATGCCTTGTCTCCCCACTAGAGGGCCTGCTTCCTTTCCATCAACCTCCAGAAAGATGAGGCGCTGGACAGTATTTTCACACACACTTTGACAAATAGCTCTTGGCAATTAAACTGGGCAATGTACAAACCCTATTGGTAGTTATCTACTGTACAACACTTGGATATTGTGGTTTCTCTATAGCTGTGGTCCTGCTGGAGACAGTAGGGAAACAGGGTAGAATGAATTGTAATCGCACAGACTGAGTAGGAGGAAGTGAAGCCTGTGATAAATTGGTTCTGGAAGGAACATTTTAAAGCGTTGTACAAAACATTGTGCTGAATACCAGACCTCATGTTAGACCTTCACAGCAGCTCAGTCTTTTGTATTGAGGAGTGCCACCTGGCACTTCACATACCATACCTTTTTGTAAAATGGTCCCCCTGCCGTGCGATTCAAGGTTAAAGGTTTTGTGGAATTTGTTAGGGTTAACTCAGAGGGTTCGGGTTGTTCCCAGGTCGGTACTGTCAGCTTCCGCGCCCCGGGGGTGCTGTTACGGCCAGACCTCATCGGAGAGGAGTGCGAGGGGATCCATGAGGTCCTGGCCTTCGCCATCCAGAAGTAAGACCTGGACCTCCGGAGGACCCTGTACTCCAACATTGTCCTCTCGGGGGGGGGTCCACCCTGTTCAAAGGTGAGATTGCTTGTATTTTTTCATATCCAATCTGCTTCTGTATACCACAAACAAATGTAAAATAGTGCAATAAATTAAAAGACAGTAATAAATGAAATAAATGCTGATACCAGCATTGAAGGAAATATTCATTTCTGGGTGACAGCCGTCTTGGTTTGACCAGGTTTGACCGTTGATTGCCCTGATAGCCAGATCACACCCTGACAAAGGCTCGTCAGTCGCATTACGCTGTTGTTCTGCTCTCTTAATTTCCTCTATGGATAAGGTCAAATGAACAAAGGTAGTTTTAACTTTCTATTGTTTTTTTCTTCTTCAGTTGATTGAAAAGAAACAACAGCATTGGTTCTGCACAGCGCTAGATAAGGGAGAGACATTCGTTTAACTCTGGGGAGAAAAAAAGCAGCAAGCACACCACCCGGGGGGGGGGGGTGATCTGTAATCCCTCTCAGAGGGGTCGTAGGCGAAGATTTGTTCTGCAGGGGCCCTGACATCGCCTCTCGTCCTCCCAATGGGGGAACATTCCGTAGGTCACGGCCACAACTTACATTTATCCAGAATTTTATCTGGGAAGGAAAGAGCGAGGAAAAGTAAAAGAGTTGCATTGGATGAGGATGAGTTGATTCCAGTACTCTACGTCACACTGTTCCTGGCTCTAAGAGTGTTAATCAAATTTGTGTGTGGATACTGCAGCTACTATTAACTCACTCGAATGCACTTCTGTACTTTGTTTTGTGCGTCGCTTTGGGTAAGAGTGTCAGCTAAGCAGATTGGCAACACTGACCATTTACAGTACACACATATAAAGAGGTAACATGTAACTTCCACCAGAGCTGGTTATCTGATTAACTACTAAACTGGGGGGAAAGTCTGTAAAGTCTATAAACAATATTTATAATATTTCATGTGGCAGGCTATAGATGAGTCAACATACAAATCACAAATCTCCCCCTGTCCCACAGAACCCCCCCACCCCCCAAAAAAAAAAAAAAAAAAAAAACGAACCTTAAAATCATTACAGTTCTTGGACAGAGATGGCTGTAGTTTGACTACAGAATTGTGATTGTTGTTTCCTCAGGATTTGGCGACAGATTGTTGAATGAAGTGAAGAAGCTCGCACAAAAGGATGTCAAAATCAAAGTAAGAGTTACATCTATGTGTCCTGTTATAACATATATTCTTAGATAATGTTCATAATAAGGTTCCCAACCATAGACCGCAGCTATTGGCACAGTGCTGTTTAATTTAGATGCCAGAAAATGTTTTGGCATGTTAAAGTGTTTGTTTTGTTAGTTTTTTCCAATAGAATAATTTTCCTTAGTAGCTTGTCCTTCCTTGACGCCTTTTCTATTCTATTGGTAATGGTGAAATTAGTTGCTGGGATCTGATTCTGGCATCTGATCATTCACAGATTCCAGTTCATTTTAACTAGATATTTGAAATGGCAAATAATCACCTCAATAATTGTTTTTTAGCTTTAAATATGAACTATGACTGAAAACAAATCATACTATTTCATGCCATTGTTGGTCTGTAAAGTTTCACCTCTCTCTCCATTTTTCAATAATTCCCATCTCCAGAACTCAGCCCCACAAGAACGGGTATGCTTCTACATAACTTACAATCAAACACAACGAATCAAACACGAATTATGAAGAGTCATCTTTAAGCAGATTTCTTTCATATGTAACGTTAAGGCCTCTACTTCTGCGTAACTTGTGCGAATTCATAGGTGCCAATGTATTGAACAAGGTCGATAAAGTTTCATGAAAGCAGGGAAACTCCTGTACCTTCAAACTTCTTCAGCCAATCTTTCCTGAAGCTGGTCATTTTATACCGTATCAAACAAATGATGCACCACCTCCATTCACTAACCAACCAATCAATGGTGTGCAACATCCACGTGAACGGTTGCGCTGCGGTTGTGAGTTTGATTTTTGTGCTAGGCACGCGACACCCTCTGAAACCCCCTCTGCGTAGGTCGCAAAGGTTGCGTTGATGTTGCAGAGCCCTGGTTGTGTTGCTGTCCTGTTGTTTTCCTTCTAGCATCTAGAGGCCTTTAGGCGTCACCCTGCACACAACGGGCTACTTGTCTTGCGAATTCAGTTAAACGAAGAGGCAATTTATTAGAGATTTACAATTAAAATATTTTGGGCAGTCTAAACAAAGATGACAGGCATCGACGACCAGTAGCTAGGGAAATCTTGAAATAAAGCAACATGACAATATACAAGTAAAGAGTTTTGATCATATGTGACTGCTTATACACAAATTCAGGGCCAATTGCAACTACCTAAGCATTTTACACAGAACACATTATGTGTGCTGCTTCCACGTTTATACGCGATTGATATATTGTCGTGCCTCTCCTCCTTCCCTTCCATAATTGTCGAGGCAGTCATGTTTTAGAACGGTGGGAAACTGGCTTACAGTTACAGCAAAATTGGTCTCATAGCTGTTAGTTAGTTTGGTGACTTTAGCTACTTATTTTGGCACAGTTGGAGGGCTTAAGGAGTTTCCACAGCGGATAAGGCAGTGGGAGAGGGAAGAGCAACTACACCAGGCACAGCAAGAATCTCAGTTAAAAAAAGCTTTAAAAAAATCAACTCTTCCTAATATATACATTGGTATGTACTCTCATTCATTGACAGGGACATTGCAGCAATTGGCTGGTTACAAGTATTGGGAATTCCAGGTTTGGGAAGAAAAGACAAATGGGGACCAGGCTGAAATCTTACTTTCCCCACAGCTTAGCTTTGATGCAGTTTGTCCCTTTGTGGGACCATTATGTTTCTGCTAACACCGTGAAGTGGCAGACATTCAGCCTGCATGAGCTTGCAGCATACAAGAGTGGTTCTTTGTGTACCAGAGTGATAGTTGATTGATGAGTTCTGTCTTAGAGGAGTTCTGTCTTAGAGGAGGTTGGTCACTGCCAGTCCCAGAGCTATGGCAGTGAGCTTGCAGTACAAGGGGGAAATGAAAAGAGGGTGCAATTGGCTACTAAATGGGGAAAAATCTGAAACAAATGAAAAAATATATATATATTACATTTTTACATTTTAAGCATTTAGCAGATGCTCTTATGCAGAGCGACTTACAAGATGTGCATTAATACATGGTAGGAACAATCATTGTATGCGCAAGAGATCAGTGCAGTAATACAGCGATAGGCATCGTTGTAGGCAGCTGCATACCATACCTGTAACACTGGGAAGGAAAAGGTTAGTAATTTAATTTTTTCAATTTTTAATGAGGAGTAAGCAGGGATACATATACAAAAAGTATTGAACAAGTAGGCAGTGGTGATGACAATGTACAGAATTCAGTGGTTAGTGGAGTCTGAAAAGGTGGGTTTTGAGTCTCAACTATAATATATATATATGTATATACTGTATATATATATATGTTCTGCAATATATATTTGAAAAAGTGCTGAACTTGATTGTTGTCCAAGGATATAAATGTTTTGCTTATCTTCCAGTGTGAGATTGGATAAAAGGTTGCCCAATGTTATAGTGGGTTTGGACTTTAAATCGAATTGTACTTGAAACCGCAGCCTGATACCCCCATCTGTTGGCTGAAGGGTGGAATTGCGCATTTTCCAGTGATTTTTCTCAGAACACTCTGGGCCTCATTTCTGTTAGTGATGGAACTTTTTGTCAGATTTTATCCCATTTTCTCGCAATTTGATAGCCAATTAGACCCGCTATATAATGTCAATCCCCCCTAGTAATGTGAGTTCGCTGCCGTAGTCCTGCGACCGGTAGTGACGAAGGCGAAGTAACGCCTCTTCCGAGACGGCACTCGCCAAGCCGTCGACCGTAACCCGGTACTGCAGGGCCACTCTTATGCGCAGCGAACGTCATGTCGGCTTCCCTCCCCCTCCCTGGGGCGGACAGCCAATCGCCGCCCCTGGTGGCAAGTGATGGAACTTTTAAGGCTTAATTTAAGATGATCGTAGCTGAGTGTGATTTTTCCCACGTGTTTCCCAAGCTCCTTGTATAGATCTCCATGAAGGATCTTTAAGTGCGTTAAGAATGTGGTACGCTGAAAAGGATGGCCAGTCTATCTAAAATCAATATGGCAACTATTCACGTTGTGGACACATTGATGTTTAAACATAGTTATTGCTTCCAGTGCACTAATGTGTCAAATCTATGGGCATCTAATTTATGAATTATACATTAATTAAAATGTATATGATGTGATATTATCGTAATGGAAGGTGTTTGTTCTCACCACAGCCAGTAAATATTGTTCAGTTCCAATATTACTCCAAAGGTTCCACATTTTCACCTTTGAAATAATCAGTTCCGCCACCTGGGGGTCCATTGAACCATAATTAATCCTATATATTTAGTTTTGTATTTAATAATTTCAAATGTACTTGTTCACTATTAATTTAATTGTACATGCATTAATTTGTATAATACATTATGATATTGATATAAATTTAAATATTTCGCGAGCAGTTATGCAGTGATAGTTTAACTAATTGATTCTGTGTTTTGTGTCATAGTCTCTCATGTAGGAAGCAACTAGGAAGGACTGGAACTGCATTTATTTGCCCTGCACTGCACTTTGCTAGATCGCTCATAAATTAACAACACTTTATGTGTGGTGCATAAGTTATTAGGGTTAGGGAAATGCCTTGAATATTAACGACACAAGTACTTTTAGTAAGTATTTTTGATATTGTATTTCTATAATATATATTTATTTTGCTGCTAATAAAACTAGTAAAAGTATGAAGACAAAACTCTAGCAAGCACTATCACCACCATGATTAATGTTGGCTAGCTAGCTACCAAATTATTTTTGTATCTCTAACATATATTTGTTTTGCTGCTACCTCAATTGCCTATTGTAACAAAAATATATATCATTGTAGACATTGGTACTGTAACACAGTGCTGCGTTGTGAATGCATTCCAGTAGACACAGTTCACTATGTGCATGGTGGAATAATATTTTGTGAAACCCTTTTTGTTGATGTTAAAAGAACACTTCTGTGGGAAGTAAACTTGAACAGGGAAATGTGCTGCTGTCGAAGGAAATCTTGCTGACTTCATACAAACTTATTGTGCCTTGCACAGTTTGCATGGTAGGAAAATAAGTGGGGTAGGAAAAAATAACACCGCGACAGCTGGGGGTGTGATTGTGAGAATCTGTGTTGAAGGGTTGAAATGTAACCCTGTCCTTGAGGTGCAGACCCCTGGTCCCAGCTTTCTGGGGGCCGTTTCACACTGACTGGCCTGAAATATTATGAGGGTGGGGTGTCATGGCTTATCTTGAGTAGGAGCAGGTGATTGGGGTACTCCCAGACTGTGGCTGGGAGTCCTGCAGGCAGGGTGGGTTAAGATTAGCAGCGTATCCCCCTGCCTCATTATTCAGTAGTGGTGGATCTGCTTTGGAAGGTAAGGATGGATGATTAATTGATTGACTGATTGATTGATTTTTGATTTTTTTGATGGGCACTCCTTGTACTCCCTCTAGTGTCTGTATGTTGCAGCACAGAGATGGGATGTTAACCCCACTTAACACATAAATAAATAAAATATTAAGACAAGAGAATATATCAGAATTTATCAGAAAGCTTCATTGACAAGGCCTAAAATATTGAACAATTAAATTGTATTTGTATAATGCTTTTTACAGAGCACTGTCACAAAGATGCATTACAGAAAACAGAAAATATGAAAACACGGAAATACCAGGCCTGAAACCCCCAAAAAGCCAGAAAGTGAGGCAAAAAAATCCAGAGTAGGAAGAGAAAAACACTCTAAAAGTTGCAAGAAAAAACTCTTAGAGGGGGAGTCCATCCTCCGTTGGCTGGTAGATAGGCTAAATGTCTTTAAAAGGTGAGAGGAAAGTCTTAAGGTGCAAAGGAAAAATAAATAAATTAAACAAATTAAAAAATAATCTGAGCTATGAGCATTTTGTACCTGTTGCATTAAGTAGAATGTAAGAACGTGAACATTTACAACCCTGCCCTAACCACTAGCGCTACCAACTAACAAGTCCAGCTGAAGAACTGCGTTGAAAAAGGATGTTGGAGCATTGATCCGGAAGAGTTATTATTTGGGTTTCATGGAGACCTCATCTGTGACTGCTCTGATTTATGGAATGATGTCAGAATGAGGATAGAGAGACCAGCTTTCCAGTGTTCTAATGTTGGGACTTGTGTCATGCGTGCAAGTCCTTTAAAAAAAGTGATATAATTGAATAAATAAACAACCTTGTCAAGGAGTACATACAACTACCTTCATGTAAAACTGTAAAATACGCTGCAAATCTATTCCAACACGTGGGTATAGATATTATCAAAATTGGGGTGCATTTGCATTGTCGTTTTCAAGAGCACCTTGATATAGGCCCACCTACCCGTTTGTGGGGGGGATGCAAGAACACGTGGCATTTGGTACCTGCATTAATTAAATCCCTCAAATGTGATCTTCTATTCATAGGTGGCCTTGCTCTTTTTAGGTTTATGTGACGTTGCCATGGAGCATGTTTACATAAACGTGTAGCTATGTGCTACCCTGAGGCCATTGAATGATTTGTGCAATAGCGGTTGCCTAGAGACCTGCATGGTACAGTTTTTTAACTTGAATCGCATTTATGTGAAGTTTGCATCCAAGGCCTTCTGGAACAGCAATGGCGCAGTCTGAATCCCAGCAGTGCCTATGCATATCTCTCTAGAAAGACTCCACTCATCTTCATATAGAAAAGTCTTTTTGCACACTTTTTCCAAGAGGGAGATGGCATATGGTGTCTGAACTCTCATTGCATTTGATGGAAATGCAAGTTCCTCACTCTTCCAATGCACACGCCTCCAAGCCTATGGACTATTTCACACTATAGAGGCCACACAGCCCTTCGGGAGAAAGCTAGCTCCTGAAGTAGGAGGCTGACTCCACTGACAACCAGCAGCCTGTGGGCATCTAGCATGTTGTTGAGAGGAACTCAGGCCAATATAAACCCTCCCTACCCCTGGCGGGAAGGGGCCAGTTTCTTTCCTGTCGCTGTGGAATCCCAATCATAGTCAGCTGATGGCATAGCTAAGCCCTGAACCTGTGACACTTAGGGCCCAGCCTGGGCTTGTGGAGAGTGGCTTTTTACGACTGAGACACTCAGGAGCCCAGAGATGGTCACATTCAGGTAGCTATACCTGGATGAATATCAGTTCCTCTCTCTGCTCCAAGCTGCCGGAGAGAGGAACTGCTTGGAGCGGAGAGAGGAACTTCCTGGTTTAGGCGTGCCTCAGAGGTTCACTGGCGTAAGTTCAAAAACAACTCTTCTCTGGAGTGCGTGCCGCCAGCTGGGTCTTTTCACTCGTGCGTAGTCCTCCAGCTGTGCTGTGCAGCCATTGCATGAATGGCTGTGCTTACATGCTCACGGTATTCAGAATAATGGTCCTTGTATTGGTTATGGTCATGCACCATTTACATGCACCATTAAGTACAGCGGGCACAGATATTCCTGTATACATGGTAATCAGAGTATCTGAAATAAGCTCCATAGTACATGCATGGAGTTGCTCACTAACCATGTTATTTGGGAGAGATGTGATGAGAGATTAGATTTTTTTTGCACTTTTTCAAAATGGCTTATTGTGAACAATCATGCTCAACAATATCCTGAATTTTTCAGCAATTTTTTAAAGACGTTGCTGCTGCAGTGCTTTCTTCTGTCCACAAATTGCATGATATTTATGTTTTCATTACTGAGAGACAGAAATGTGTCTCACTCGCTCCTGAAATGCAAGCTTTTTCTGCCTGCAATGACTGCAAGATAGCGAGCGAATTATGAACCAAGATTCATCGCAATAGAACGTACAGGTATAATAATAGAGGAATATCCCACATGTCTTATACTGGTTACTCATAATCTGGATACTGGTTTATTAGGATTACAGTTTTCAGAATAAGGAATTTACATTGCTCATTTCATATTTGTAAAACTTGAATATTCAGGTTAAATAAAATAAAAATATAATTGTCTGTTATTGTGATTGTCTGTGGGTCACAGCTCCTAAAGCCCAATATCCACTGGAGACTGTCCTTGAATTAAGTATGAAATATTTTAGTCATATCCCCCACCCCTGTCCCACTGGAACATTTAAAGCAATGTGAATTTCTTTGTCACCATTTTGTGCCCAATGGATGTAGCTACGACTTTAAAAATGCAGTGGTGTTTAAAAAAGGTTGTTTGACTTGATTAATTCATTATTCTGCTTAACAAAAATTTACTATTTTAAATTGTCCATACCATTCCCATATTCACACCCTTTGGTGTGCCAAGTACTTTTAGATTACAATCAAGTACATAGTTGTAATTAACTTTTTAAATATTTAATCGGTCAAATGCCATCTGTAAAACGAAAGTATTGGAAATCTTTGCTAATAAACCAGTTTGAACAAAAGTATTCATCACATAGTGAGTATGAGGCTGAATTGGCAACCAAAAAGTTGTATTTTCATTTGTAAATGTTATAATCGTTGTTGATGTTCAGACTAATTGATTTGCCTATGGGCAGTAATGGAACACTGCATTGATGGATTATGTGGTAGAGGCAAAGATCTCTCTGCACTACTCTGGACTCACATATACATATTCATTGCTGATATCTTTTATTTATACTTGTATTATGCCTACTTTTATATAGATGTGTCTATGTGAGCAAATTTACTTGGCCAATAAAAACCTATTCTGATTCTGATTCTGATTCTGATCTATGCACATATTACCCCCCTGCTCCCCATCCCAACTGTGGTACAAATCCTCCATATGCAATCAGCAGGCTGGTTGCAGAGCCAGCAAAATTCAAGATGAGAGCAAAAATGTAAGAATCAAAATGTTGGGAGTCTTTTTTCTTCTTTGTTTTGTGTGCATGTGTATGTGAGTTAATAAGAGCCTCGGTTAAAAAACTGCATCGGTTTGACTTTGATCACAAATTACAGTTCAAAGTACTGCTCAACTTGTTTGGCAGCCTCACTACTTTACCCATTCAAATGTATGGTGAGCTCAGCGGTCCTCAGCTTGTCAGCATCCATTAAAGGGTAACTGGCTAACAGTTTCCCAGGGGGTTTATTCAGTGCGATGGGACACTGGATCGATTCTCTCACTACTGGTGCTGACTCTTGGCTGGGTATGATTTCATGCATGTGTGTGTGTGTTTCTCCCCAAAAACCAAAGAGAGCCTATTGCATTTCTCCTTGTCTGTCAGCCACATTTTGTTGCAGAGCACAGTGGAGGGGGCGAGGGGAAACCACACAGAACAGGTTCAGTGTTCAGATTGAACTGGTTGAATTGGTAAACAAACAAGAGAGCAGCAATTTGAGATGAGAGTAAAGCACCAAAGTGGCTAGTTGGCTCCATGGAATATGAGGACACTCGAACCAGCGTGGCCATGTTGACATTGGAAGCGCCTTGCCAATATGCCTGCAAGAGGAGATAGATGCCTCATACAGAATGGACATCAGGGCACATTAGGGCTTTCGCTTGGTGTCTGATAAATATAACTTCATGGCTGTAAATCTGTCCAGGACGTGCACTGGCATGCGACTGTCCTAGGAAAGGGGAAAGTGGGGTGAGCTAGTTTTTGGTGCATTAACCGGAGAGCAATCGTCACAATTTCAGTATCAGTGTTTTACCCTCTCCCCTTATATTTGGGGTGGGCAACCCTGGTCCTGGAGAGCCACAGGGTGTGATGGTTTTTGTTTTCACCCTAAAATCGGAAACCAATTTAGACTCAAGAAACTAGGTGACTTGAGTCAACTGGGTAATCAAACTGCTTTAATTGATCAAATGAATACAAATATCAGCACGCCATGTGGCTCTCCAGAACCAGGGCTGGCCACCCCTGTCTTATATTATCATGAAGCATGGAGAAATGATGTGCTTGACAATCTTATGGGTGTACTTGGATGTGAATACCATTACCTGTGGTCTTGTTGTAGGAAGAGAGGTCATGATAAAGCATTGACTTGATGAAGTGATCTTCCCCTGTTTGTCCCAGGGGCAAGTTGGAACAGCAGTGTATTTTGCCTTTTAACCTCAGGTATAAAAGTAAGGTACTATGGAACAAACTATATAACAAGGCAGCTTATTAAAAATAACTTAATACAAGATGCTATTTTCCCCCAAAGTTGATACACGGTCGATCTGGTATTGTATCCTGTGGTGGGCAGCCACTTATGGCGGTGCATTGTTGGCCATAACTTCACTCAGGGAGGGAGGGTTTCATACAGCGATATTGTACTTGTCGACCGCACGAGCTCGGCGACTCTGGTCGATTGGTTGCTTGCAGTATCGGGTGGTGTCTTCCTATCCAAAATTGGTGCCCTCCAGGGATTTGAATATCCTGCAAAACTGCCCATCACAAAGTGGTTCCGCGCCACTATCAGATGTGGTGGTGTCTGCGGGCGGATGTGTCTCCCTCTTCTCCTCCTCTCTTTTCTTCCTCCCCTTGGCCGGGCTTGTCCACTCGCTTTTCCCAGGTGACAATTAAGACACTGCAGAGATTCACCCTCCTGCCTTCACAAGATCAGGCTATCTCTCGCTCACAATGACTCATCCTTGCTAGCCGTAGGGGCCCGCCGCGACACATGCCCAGGTCAACGGTGCCGTGATGCATTTAGGCGCCTGCATTTCGGCAAGCAACTTCGGTCAGGGGGTGTAACCTGTACAAATTAATCTGTTGGTTCCATGTAACCAGACAGAAGCATGATTGCTTCTTGTTTCTTTACTTGATCTGTTATACATGGACAAGTTGAATGGATAACTGTGGGGGTAGCAATCTAAAACAAAGGAACTGGGAGGGGGAGGGCGGGTGTCTTAGTTGCTGAGATACAGGTGTGAGTGCTGGCTCTGAAAACTGAGAGAATAGACAGTTCCATGTCGTCTCTTTGTGTGGGAGGAAAGGAAAGCCAGGCTCTTCTGACAGAGGGGCCTTTGTGACAGACAGAGAGGGACGGAGGGCGGTGGGGGGACTGTGGGGGACTGCAGTCCAGATTCCAAGGTCTCGTCTTCAGTATCCCCAGGGACGGATATCAGCTCTCTCCACAGAGGAGATTTGGGGGGGGAGTAATGCAAGACCACTTGCATAGTGGAGATGTGGGACAATTTGTTATCGCAGGCCCATCTGTTTCTTGACTAAATATTTTTAAAAGAAAGTTCCCTGTACTTGGGGAATTGTGGGGTGAGCTAACTTGACAAGATTTTTTCTGTTAAAGGGGTACTTCACACAAGGCGTTTTGCGTATAAAGGCATCAGAGATGACGCAGCCCTCTCATTTGTTTAGGCGGGAGTGGAGGGGCCCTCGGCCATCGAGGAGGGCCTGTATGTGGCACATGATCCCGGGTACAGGTACACAAGTTCTGCTCCCACCTGCCCTGCAACAGGGCAACAGGAGCTATGCCCACTCCCAGGGTGCATTGAGGTTCTGAAATGAAAACGGAGCTGCCGTCATTGCGCTCAACTGATCCATAGTCTTATATTTGTTTGGTTTGTTGCATAGAACCAAATTAAGGCAATTTCTAAAAAAGACATAAATAATATATGACCTGCCATATAGAGCATAATAAGCATGTTTGATTACAGTATAACCATAAAACTCAGTATAACGTAGGACTCTTCAGAACAGTGAAAAGAAGATGTTTACATTATTTCAGATTTTTACCACAACAACCTATTTTTAATAGCCCTTTAAATAAATAACAAGTCTAAAATGCAGCCCTTAAAATTTGAGGAACACAAGGATGTGAATTTGGTAAACATTCCTGGACGTGTGCCTTCGCAAAAAAACACTGGAGAGTAAAAATCATTCATAGACCAAAAAATGTAAGTAGACCTCATCGAAAATCAATGCATAAATGTATAGATTTATTTAAAAGCACAGGGGAGCAAAATATTGTTTTTTGGCCTAAGCCTTCATACACTGATAATGTCTTTGAGTGTCTTCTTTTTTTTGGGGGGGGTTGCATTGACGTTCTGTGCCAGCATTCATTTCAGAAAGGGAATAATGGTTGGCTTCATAAATGTGCTACAGTTGACTCCTGACATCAGCACATGCTATGCACATAGCTGGATTAAATACAGTGAGACCAGCTGCAATACTGTGCAATAAAACAGACTATGCAATTATCAGGGAGTCGATTTCGGTATCATTCCATTCATTAATCCACCATTGAGAGCTTGCTTTGAAGATGGACATGAAATCTGGGACGGGGGAGGGGGTTGCAGGAGTAATTTGTCTGAACCATGTGGTGGACAAGACGTGTGGCAAATAAACGCTGTGGTCCCCTGCTCCCACGCTGTGCAAGGATGGTTCCCAAAGAATGCTGCGCAGACAGACAGTTGCCAAGTTCCACAGCGTAAGCAGGTGACAGATGCATGGGATGGGAAGAGCAGCCCCCAACTGTTCAATATTTGTGTTTCGACTCACTGAGAAGGTCCCGCAGCAATAAGGGTGGTACAGAGGCGGGACAGTGGGCATACCAAAGCTGCCGCTGTTCAACAACTGTTTGGCCCACAGTAAAGGCTGAAATGGAAAAATGTAGAATATAAAAAACTACATTCGGATGGTTATACACCAGTTTTTTTCTTCTTCTCATGTTTCTGACTGTAGAGTTTGTGGAAGAGATTCTTGAAGAGCTCGAGGACCTTGATGCAGTAAAGGAGAAGGTGGAGAAGAGGGCCTGTCCAGTGGTTTTTCAGCATAGCGATGTGCCTCAAGGACTGGTATTGAAACCAGATCGGCCAGTGCTTGTTGATCGGCAGCCCCCCAGGGCAGCATTGAATGAGCCATACTGTCACTCAGGGAGGGTGGGGTTCTAGTCGGCATGTATACTCTCCTCTCATCATGCAGTAGCATCCCCTGGTCAATCGGGGGCCTGAATTCTGCCTGTGTCAGCTGCGTGGTTTAGCAGTGCAGTGTGCCAGCAGAGTGACCACACTGCTCAGCTGGTGAGGTGCAGAGTGAGAAGACCCTTGGACCCGTGCCCACTTGACTTGTGGAGACCGGGAGGTGCTGAAGTTGAGCCGGACCCCTGCCTGCATTTGACCAGACATGTCAAAACTCTGCCACGCCCACTTCCCTGGCCAGTTTTGCAGTCTGTGTAAGTATAGGACAGGCCCCCATTCCAAAAATCTAATTTTGGTCTCTCACATTCTGTCAGACTCTCACACCCACCTCCCTCATGTGAAGCTTTTTGATCTTCAAACAGAAGAAGGTGTTTCTGAAGCAAGGGGTGAGAAGAAGAAATGTGGAAAGGGCCCTCCGGCTCCAGGAACACACTTTCCAGGTGTTGACCTGTGAAGGTGACACTGCTGAAGAAGGGAAGGGGGTGATGTCATAATCAGGGGTCCTGTGACTTTGATGCTTTAATGGATCAGACCATTAAAAGATTAAAAAATCTGGGGTGAAGCCACCAATAACGAGTTCGTAGGGTAGAATTTCACTAGCGATGTTGAGTGTCGAGAACTCTGCCCCCACACTGGAACACATTCAGGTTTTTGAGCATTCTACATATATCGTAAATATTACTATCATGTGTTAATTGTCTCAAAACACACATATCCGATAATAGAAATGTGATTAAATACCAACTTTGGTAGTAGCTGTAACAAATAGCCATAAATGTAGAGATTGGGGAAAATATATGCAAATTAGCAACAGCCTTTATATTTAAATGTGTAGGCTACTTTATTTTAAGCACAATGATTGCTATTTCTACAAAAGGCAAAAATGGTAACATTTAACAGTCTAGATGAATATAGATTATATGCATGTAGAGTTAGGCTATAGCCTAAGAACATTTGATAGTATATTTCATATGACATGAAAGAGGATCATTGTTCTCGGCTATTGCCACCAAAATTTGCCAGAACCAGTTTCCAAAGTCCATGCAAGAAAGAAAAGCATTTTTTTTGTAGACCAGTGTATTGTGTATGTATGTGAAAGCACCCAAATGTGTTCTCCACACTCCTTATAGGAAGTGAAAGGGCAAACTTCTGACTGGGAGCGAGAGAGCACATAATTTTAATTACTAATGGGATAGTGAGGTTTCATTCCATAATGGGCAAAATGATTACATGCTGACAATTTCTGACCCGTGTGAACTGATCAAATTACATTGCTGTCCTTAGCAAACATGTTTTGATTGGTTCAAATCCGTGAGCCTACAGTAACATGTTGGGTCCACGTTTTATGCTGCATGAGCCTCAAAGTAATCACTCATTTTAGCTGCATATGTCAACTCCCTTAATGGCTGGAAACTTTTCTTTATTTTATAACCTTGTAGATTGATTGAAACATTTTTTGCTTCTAGAATTGTATTTTTTGCAGACATGTGCTGGCAAGTGCACGACAAATTCCCTTTCAGGGTAAGTAAAGGTTTTTCTTCTATTCCCTGCATACAGGGTACAAAGCCCTAACTTTAACTGTGTGGGATTCCAAGTAACTTGACAGAGAAAAACAAAATTTTAGTTGGGATACAAATTGCATCTTTGAATGCCTCTGTTCTTTCCCTAAATACCTCAGTCGGATAACAAGATTTTTTCTTATTTTGGCCCAGGTTTTGAGGACTGATCAAGTGTGTTCCCCAGCTTATGAACTTAATTTCCACTGTTTCATCCTCGTCCAATCAGCTTACTTAACAGCAACATTGAATGGTAATAACAGGATCAGCAGAACATTCCTTTGAATGTGTCCATCACCCCGTGACAACATGAGGCCTATCGTGCTGCTCTTGGTTTTTGCGGTTCCTGTTTGTTGCCGATTAAAAATGTTCAGAGCTCTTTTTTTATGATAAATCCCTTTGTTTTCCACACTTGTATGAGAACTGAGTCTAATTTTGTCAGCCAAGGGAGGAAATAATTAACAAAAAATGTAAGGTTTTTTTCTTCTTTTAAACTACTCCATTTAGCATCCATGTTTATTGTACAAGGAGCAAGGGATGTTGTGCAAAGCATTTCATTGTTTAGTTTTTTTGCAGTTTATTTATTGTGCTACATTTTAAAGTGTGTTTCTTATGCGCATTGACATCTTTCTTTGGTCTGTTTTGGTCATTACGGTGATTTACTAAATTGCCCCCCTCAATTCTTAATCCTGAGCTAATTAAAAACATTCTCATAACATGCAAAGAGTTGAGTGTTTTTGTGTTGATAGTTAAAACACAAAAACTGAAATGCCGTCTCCATGTCCTTCTAATTCTTTAAAACAAATCAGAACCACAAAGCAGCACAACCAGGAAGGCCGCAGCTGCATGCTCTCGACCAAGAGCAGAATGTATAACGACTTGGATCACGACGGAGGGTAAGCAGCATACGCGGAGAGTAATATCTCGACAAGGGAGGCTCAAACTAATTCTACTTAAGACTCAAACTAGCTAGGACCATCATGAAACAGACATGGATCTGTAAAAGCTGAACTCAACTGAAGGAACAGAGACCGTATCTGATAACCGCACCACATTTAGGCAGTGGAATATTGCAAATGTTGATAGGAAGGATTAATGGGCCCACTTACATGGTTATACTTCAGTGGGACATCCTGGAGCAGTGCCCAGGAGGGCAGCCACGCCCCTAGTATTGGGCCACCAGAATCTGCTTGGATATAGGGCAGCCACGAATATAAATTAAGAAGAGGTGGTTTGTATGTATCCTTATGCATGCACCAGGATGATGCTTATGAAGCCTATGGAGTGCAGTCTATTCAATGACCGGATGGGATTCATGAATACGGTACAAAGTCCTCAAGGCTCTTGAAGCTTAAGAGGCCACCTGAAGGACATACTTCAGCATCCTCAGTGCAGGGCAGATCCAGGGAGGAAGATTCATGATTCATGATCCCTTTCCAGAAGAGATGGCTTGATTCTCTTATTTAAAAAAATATTTTATTTAATTGCTAGCAGGTCAAAGGTAGGAGTACAGGGTACAAGGAATGCATTTCATAATGTTATTGCCGAATAAGCGGAATTCTTAAAAAATTATTACCTAGCTGTGGGGCCTACAAAACGATGGGGATCTGTTTTTTGCAGCTAGTTCAGTCTCGAGGTAAGCTACAAACAATTCTTAACATAGACTTTTAAACCAACTTGGATAAGTGTATAGCTAGCAAACTAGCAAATTCACTATAGACGTTTTTATTAATATACAGCCAACTGGTCTAGCCCCTAAAAGCAGCTAACCAGTTAAGGTAGCAACACATCACTATAGACAATTGCAACATTATTTAGGATGTAGCACCATGTGCTGAGGTACTGAAAGGCAGCCCAGATACTTGTAAAAGTAGTGTCTGTGTATCTCAACCAATCCGAAGTAGGAGGCACGCAAAAGAGGAAGTGGCTGGTAAGCAATGGAGTTATTTATACATTGTTGGTGATGTCATACCCAGACTCCTTGGGGGATGGTTAATTTGACATGCTTTCCTTGGCAGTCACCTTCAGCCGGGAAGTGAATCTCACAGGTGTGGTTTGTTGACTGAAGGGAAATGGAACACATTTTCAGCCTAAATCTGTTCTATCTGATTATATTCTTTACATTTGTGACTGTTTTGATGGGTAGGAACTATGTCTCCTAATAAATATACAGGTGTCTGCCAAAATAAAGGAAACACTAAAATGAAGTGTCTTAATAGGCCGTTGAGCTGCCAGTGCAGCGTCAATGTGCCTTGGCATAGATTCTACAAGTGTCTGGAACTTTGTTGGAGGGATGCAACACCATTATCCATAATTTTATGTTTTGTTTATGGTGGTGCAAAACACTGTCTCATGCACCGCTCCAGAATCCCATAAGTGTTCAATTGGGTTGAGGTCTGGTGACTGAGATCGTCATGGCATATGGTTTACATCGCTTTCATGCTCATCAAACCATTCGGTGGCCACTTGTGTCCTGTGGATGGGGGTATTGTCAACCAGGAAGAGACCACTCCCATCAGGATAGAAATGCATCACTGTAGGATAAAGGTGGTCACTCAAAATGGCTTAGTATTTATTGGTGTTTACCATGCCCTAAGGGGTTGAGTAGACCTAAACCATGCCGCCAGAACCCTTCATTTACTGAAGTGTTTTATTTATTTTGGCAGTTACCTGTATTTGGTTTGTGTGGGGGTTATTTGGGCCAGCACTGTGGACAAAAGTGAACCACTTGTAAGCAAAATGACAGCAGCACTGCCCAGATCTCTTTGCACCTTATATATCATATAATAAATATATATAAATATATAATAATCTGTGTCCATATGGACACACACGCAGGTGTTACTCCTGCACAAAAACAGGATACAAGAACAATGTAGTTGTCAACTGTATTTACTGTTTTTTTAATTTGTGAAAAACATTTTTTGCTATAAAACCCAAACACTTGTTTGATCCAAAAGACGAAGCTATCCAGGAAGAGCAACGTCCTAGGATTTGTGAGCGTACATTGCATTGAACTTTGCATTCAGACAACTGGTCACAGCTGAATGGTGCCTCAGAGTGGAATCTATGGTGTCATTACTTACAGAAAAACATACACAAGTACAAGTGCACAAGGAAGCAACGGCATATTTAGTCTGGTACTTAATGCCAGTTAAATGTTTTAACGTGCGCTGATAACCCTAAATGGTGGGAGATAGTTGATCACCAAACGGGATCATTCTCCTTGAATGTTGCATTAATAACCAGAATTATGTGATCATATTTAAAGCAAAAATGTATTTCTAATGTTGAATGTAGTATGGATATTCCAATTTGGTTGAAGTGCACAATGCTAAAGGAACTGAAGTGCATTTGATTTGGATCATTTTGAGGGTTCTGGGAAAGTGTGGCCTATATCAGCAGCAGGAGTTGAACATCCTTTATTTTGTTTGGCACACTGGTCAGTAATCCTCTTCTGATGTGTAGATGGTAATTACAATTAATCATACAAGGTATTTTAATAACATGGTTCAGAGTGGAGGTGAACAAACATCGGTTGATAAGACATGTAAAGCTTAATTAATAATTCTTCATACAATCTGGTGAATGTATCAAATAAGAGTTATCTGATAACTGTTCTGAGCAAGTGACATTTGAGGAAGTGCCTGGCACAAGTCAAATTTCTTCTAATCATTACACAAAGAACAACCGTTACCAGTATATGTTCTGTACACAGTACAAAGTACAAAAAAAATCTCATTCGGCAGATTGCTTCTGGGTTTTTAAGCAACTAGATTCAATATATATATATATAGACACTTATCCAGAGCTACTTACAAAGCCATTGTGGTAAAATGTATTCCATGCAGGAACAACAAGAACATTAGTACATAACTGCCCGTTAACAGCCAGTCGCAGTGATTGAGCATCCAGCTGAAACACTCCTAAAATGTAATACTTGGCATACTGGCTAATTGTTTTATTATATACATAGTTCAGTACTATAAGCAAGCATTATATGCCTACATCATAGTAAAGTGCATACAGACACAAGAACTGTAGCAGAAACATTACTTCACAGTGATCATATGATGCCAAATTATCCATAAGACTAACATTACAAAGCTGCTGGTTGCTTTACACTCAAAGAAAGGAATTCAATGGGCCCAAAATAAAAGGACCAATGAATCACCCCCAACATTTGGCCAGCAGCTAAACCATCAGGAAATGTACCCTCACCTGATAACTGGAGCTAAGCAGGGCCTTAGCCTAAGCAGGGTGATGGGAGACAGCATGGGGAAACAAAATAGTGTTGTTGGGCCAGTAGGGGTTGATCAATCAGGGAAACAATGCCTGCCCCAGTGCTGTGATGGGGGAAATGCTGTAGGGGACACTGACTCTGTGTGATTTAACCAAGATCCTGACTGAATAGAGATCATCAAAGATGCCATGCCATGCCACGGGGGGTTCAAATGTACCAAATCCCCAACCTAGCTCTATCATTCTGGCCATCTATTCATCCCTCACTTTAATTGGCTAAGTAACCCCCTCCCAGCTGATGTGTGGTGAGTATTCTGGCACAAAATGACTGCTGTGCATTATCCCGGTGGGCGCTACACACTGGTGGTAATTGAGACAAGTTTACTGTAAAGCACTTCGAGATCTTGAATAAGACTGCTACTAAATAAATGCATAAAATTATTACAAATCTTAAAAATTATATAGAAAAACACATTCACAGAGACAAGATCAGAGAGAGATAAGATCCAAGTTTCATTTGTTTTAACTTTATAAACAGTAATTTGTAAAAATCTGTCAACTGCGAAAACGTTTACCTTGCTCATGATGTCTAAACAATAAACTGACCGAATTTAACACGAAAACATTTTTTACATACTTCTAGTTGGGCAGGTATGTTGCTTACGTTTATCACAGAATAGCAATGATTCGGAAAACTGTAGAAAACCATATTGAATTCACTTATTTTTTATTTCGGTTTTTGTTAAACATACTTACAACCTAAGTCAATATACATGCCTTCATTCATTATTTTCTAACGAAATTAGCCACTCATCCTTCTCTGTAACTCATACACAAGAGGAAAGTATAACCGTCCTCCCGCCCCACGGAGATGGACCGTGTTACGGATAACGACTCGCTGAGCAATTTTACCATCGCTGGTATCGTCTGTATTGCCTTTTCCCTTGTGCAACTTTTATGTATTGTATGTTTTCATGTGAAATTGTTTATGTGAAACTTTTTGTTCATTTTTTATATTTTTATGTGTCAACTGCTGCTGCCGTCTTGACCAGGACTCCCTGGAAGAAGAGATCTTGTATCTCAATGGGACCTTCCTGTATAAATAAAGGATAAATAAAATAAAAAATCACGAGCTATCTTTCAATACGCTTTATTTACAAAAATGATTAAGACAGGCTGTCCTCTGACCTATGATCGTGTAACCTATTTTACGCGTCAATGTTTGTTGGAACTATCGGCGATTGTCTTTATCCGGAACAAAACTTTTTTTGTCGTCTTTCGGGAAAGGCGAGAATGGGTGAGTTTGCTGATGACTAAGAACTCTATACAGGAAATGACTCACTTCCATCGGGTCTGCTTGTAGCCTACTGTTTAGCAACCCCTCGGGCATGTGAAATTGTGTACGTCACCAGAAAAGAATCCCAGGATGGTATAATCCCTTTTATGCTTTTATGAATTAATCCGCAACATTTGAAATTGATTGTGTGACAGATTTATAAAATCCGGTACATTACATCTTAAAATGCCACGGCACCGAAGCATTTAGTTCGTTTCTGCAAAATTGATAAACACAGGGGATGATCGAATCGTCGTGTGGCTTCCAATAAATCCCTATACCTGCCTATGACATGTAGGGAACTTCCGAGAAATACGACGCCTCCTCAGGGATTGTCTGCGTTCTTGTATCCTGGAAGTTGTCGCGTTTGAAATGTTCCTTGTCTTAAAGGGGCAACACTCATCGATAGCTTAACAAAGTTGAATTATTTTTTATTTTTTTACTTTCTAATTTCTCATAGTTCAGTGTGTAGCATTACCCCACTTCACCTATCTGTGTCTGTCAATCTGCCTTAGTCATTCTTTGTTGTTTCATTAAAAATCAACACCTTTGATCCAACAGGGTTTGGCAATTTCCATTAACACATATGAACATGCCCCCAATAAGATTATAATAACAAAACATGAAAATCATGTCAAGGAAAGCAAAAATGATATGATCCGAGTAATAGAACAGCCATTATTATTGACACAAACACAGCATTTTATGTTCCACATTACTCAAAGGTCTGCATGGACAACAGCTATCATGGTAATGCTTCAATTCTAAGCACATCAAACTATACCCAGAGGGGGTGGCTGGCTGCCAATGCATAATTCCCACAAAGTTCAGACTTTGCCATCTGCGTGATATAGACAGCTCTGCCTGCTTAGCTTGTGATGGCAGTGACCTTTTGCACCAAATGGTAATGAGCTCAGATTGGTGACTCGGTGCCTTTTACACAAGCTCTTGGGGAGGGGCAGAGAGAGGGGCCAATGATTTCACTTGTGACCTGAGTCCTGGGGGTGGGGGGGTTAAAGGGTACAGGGAACTGACCGCCCCCACCCCCCCACACACACACACACACAAGCCCTTTGCCTTATCAGCATGGGAATACCAGTGCTGCACTGATCTTAATCATGAATCTGCCGGGACATACAAAAGCAGGCCAAAAGTGAATGTGGGAAGGCTGGCCAATGGGAAGGGGGCCTGTATTGGTCCATGTGTGTCACAATATTCTTTTTCTGGAATGTATTTTTTCTAACAATCGTTGAATGCCACTGAAAAAGAACACCACCAGTTGGGACATATGTTAGGAAATGACAGCATATAAAAACACATTGACATGTGAATACAGGGTAACCAGGAGGATAAATGACTTATTGTATTCTCCAAGTAATGCACAGAAGTAATTAAATGCCTAAATGAAATACATGACACTGATACTTAAAATTACATGTTGCCACAGGAGAAATGGTTCAAGAGCTAAACCTCATAGCAGGAGTGAAGGTAGGCAACAAAACATGCATTGTAACAACCTTCCTATGGGTTGTCTATGGGACTTTAAACCAATGCTACTCTGCTCAGGCAAAATATATTTTAAGCTGTATTGAATTTGTATGGTTTCTTTCACGGGGGCAGGGGGTTAAATGGCAGGGGAAAATATTTACAACGGTGGACCATGGTTGTCTTGGCATGGAGAGACATTCCGAGACAAGGGCCGAGAAATGCACCCAGGCCCTGCATTGCTTCCCTGTGCAAACACTCACTCACACACACACTCAGCATCAGGGCCAGGCATTCGATTGACATTGCATAGACCGAAAGAGTCTGGTCTGGTCTGGTCAATGGGAAAGATGCGGGGGGGTTGGAATCTCCTGTACACAAACAGTGAGGTCACTGTGATGGGACTCATGCTGAGAAAGCTAAAGAAGATGAGTCTAAATTGCCCTGGACAGCCCCATGTGATGGAAGCACTCTTTACATATATAATAACACTGCACCATTGTCTGCAGCAGTCCTTGTACATGTAGAGAAAATGCTTTTTGTTCATCAAGCCCACTCAGAATGAGTCATTTATTACATTTGAGAGCAATGAATACAGTGCAATATATACTGTATATATTGGTTTTTGTATCATCTTGACAGCAGCAAAATTGCCCATGCTCCCTACAAATGCAGGTTCGGTGTAATAGTGTAAAAGCAAAAACAATGCACGAAAATGAAAAACCACAACCTTGAACTCCTGTTCTTTTTACGGTATTGCCCTTTTAAATGTCCTGCCCTTTCTAGTCAAAACTGCATTATTAAGTGTAGGTGTCATTTTCTTTAAGAATTCAGTCTAACCACCCCATGCACTGATTTAATAATACCTTGTATAAGCAACTTGCTGTTATTGATGTCGCACCACCAACTGCAGCACCACGGTATGAGGCCTGAATATCTTTCCAACAAGACAAAGATGCCAATAGCCAGCCTTTATTGCTTTGCAAATTCAGCATATCTGGGTTTTTGAATGTTAAGCATAAGCATCAAACGTAAACGTACGCGCACAAGCGCGCGCGCACACACACACACACACACAAAGCAATGTAGCATGGACATTTTGCTTGTTCTAAATATTTAACTATGTGAGTTTAACAGAAAAATAATAATTTTAAGAGCAGCTTTTAATACTTATAACCCACAGCTCATTAAGATGACAATAACAGCCATGGTTAGAGTAAACTTTTGTAGTAGTAGATGACCATCAACAACACAGGTAATATTATATACATGTATACAGATACATATTTAAATTAAAAAGCAACTGATCACATTGTTACTGAAAGGTATTTATGGACATTTTATTTTGAAATAATATATATTTGCCGATGGGAGTTTTGCTAATTGCTATAGTAACAGGGACATTGGGGCAATTCACAGATTTGGTAAGAACAAAGGGGGGGAAAGAGAATAACCATGAATTCATCTTAAAGGCCTTGCTCGTTCTCGGAGCAATCCGTACAATTTTGCCAAACGAAAATCTACAATATGAGTTCAAAAAGTTGCCCTTTTAATTTAAGTCCCCGCCCCTTCGACTCCTTCAACTCCTCCTGGTTTAATGTATCAATTCAGGGACGGACCACGTGACCCGTGGAGGGAGGGGGTGATAATGCGAGCTGTATTCAGACTCGCAGTTCAGTGCCTGCATTCCTCTCCTCGTCAAAGCCTGCTTTAAAGAAAGAAAAAAAAAATCATAAATAATAACTCATACAGACTGGACTAAACCAAAAAGAGAGACCAGTGGATTTATGACAGAACTCAAGTCCTACGGAAATATATACGCAGGAGAATTGGTGAAGCGTTGATTATTTTCGTTTTTATTTTCTATAAACAGAAAGCAAGCGAAAGGGGGTTGAAAATAAACATAAACGTCGTTTTTTCCCATTTAAAGAAGAAAACAAAATGGCTGATGACAGCAACCGATAACAAGGGCAAAACGACGCTGTCCCCTTTAAGAGCAAAAAGGGTACAGATTATTTTTAAACATTAAAATTGGACACTTTAAATTCCGTGGCTATTGTTTGTAATTGTACAGTCGGAAAGGTGCATTCCTTGGAGAGAGGGATGGTGGTAAATATGGTAAATCACTGTCTCTTGGAGAATTATTTCACATAGTTAAATGAAGACCGATAGGTAATTGTGGCAGCTAGGTGAGGTGCGAACGAGCTGCCAGACCAGAGTCGAAGGGGGCCGGACAGAGGAAAATAACATCGCTTGTCTTTGCTGTTAATAGGTTGTTTTCTTGAACATAGTATCAGGCACTGTGTTCATTTACGTATACATTATCTCGGGAGCAAGCGTCATTAAAAAACGGCGTTTCCCCAGGTCCATTTCCTTTTACGCTGGGGAAAACCGAAAATGTCTGCAAATTAACAGATAATGCAGTATGTAACAGACTATCGATTTACGATGAATATATTCTAAATGTTTATTTTTTGAAATCAAATACTTTTATAAAATAATGTTAACTAACAATAAGCGGAGAAATGGCAGAGGCCTTGTGTACAGATCGATTTTTTATGTGATCGGATATTTTAATAGCTAGGTTACGTTATATTTTAAAACAAAGCTGTGCTGTAACTAGTTAATGCTAGGAATCGAGCCCAATTGATGCTGCTACGTGATACAAAATTTAAGGGCTAAGGGTAGGTTTCTAAGGTCATACGTTTCTGATTAAACCTAAATAGAAACCTGCTTTTTGTTTTGTTTTTGTTAGCTAAGAAGCGATCGCAAGCATATTCACATTTACAGCGATTTATCTCAAATAGGCCCATCTATTAAAGTGTGTCAACTGAAGAAAAAGAACTATGCATTTTGTTATAATGTACCGGTTTACTTCACAGCATTGTTGTAAATAAGAATGACAGGGATCACTGATACATAGTTACGCGCTGAGCCAGAGAAAAATGTGGGGGTTGGTGTCATCAGCATTCATGTAGCTAAGGTTAATTCCTATTCGTTTGCGCTGAACATAATTGTTGCATCGTAATGAGCCAATTCTAGATTATTCTGAATTCCACTGCCGTTTCAACGACAAACAAAGATTTCAGATCTACTTTGATGTTGTTGGTTCTAAGCGAGGTGTCGACGTCCTGGGTAGCCCAGCGCTCGGGAAAAGGGAGGTAACTAGCTGGCAAGCTACAGCCTTTTAAAAAAATCGGATCTCGAAATTCGGAATGTTTGTTGTTCTCAAAGGCTTAATCTGTACGGATTTGAAGACCAACGAATATTTTTGCCTGCTCTTTTTCATCGATTCCTGTGCCTTTGCTAGCACATATGTAGCTTAAAAACTGCTTGGATGCCTACACTGCATTGTACTTCGTCACAGTTGGGATTCATTCGAGACATTTTTTACTAGCTTTGCAAAAGCGTTTGATCTGGGCTCAAGAGCTACATTTCTCCAGAGTGCACGTTAGGGAAAAAAAAAGTGTCTGGTTTATAAAAGCACATAAATTAATATCAAAGACACCACACTGAAGTCTTGTTTTCTGCTGTGGAATCTGATTCCTTCGACCTCAAGAGCAAACGAAGCGCCCCGTCGCTTCATGAGGAATCCTTATCAGCCTTCCTAGATTGACTTCCGATGATTTTACTGGGTAGCTAGCTAGCTAGATCATTCCTAAATAACAAAGACACGTAAAATCATTTCAGTCGGACTATAACCCGTTCTGATACACGATTGTCGATTCACGCATAACTGGAACTTTACATACCGACAGTTAAAGTAGTGATTTTCTTTCTCTAGAGGAAATTCTGATAGCTAGCTAATTAATGCGAAAATTAGCCGGAAGTTTCTCCGAAGAGTTGAGATGGCTGAAAACTGGAAAAATTGTTTTGAAGAGGAGCTCATTTGCCCCATATGTTTGCACGTATTCACGGAACCCATACAACTGCCTTGCAAACACAACTTTTGCCGTGGATGTATCAGCGAGGCCTGGTCGAAAGATACGGGTATGGTGCGTTGCCCGGAGTGCAACCACGCCTACAACCAGAAACCAAGTTTGGAAAAGAACCATAAATTATCCAACATCGTAGAAAAATTTAACGCATTGAACGTGGAGAAACCACCTGCAATATTACAGTGCATCCTCTGTCGGCGAGGGCCGCCGCTCCCAGCGCAGAAAGTTTGTCTCCGCTGCAATGCACCATGCTGCCAGTCCCACGTTCAGACACACCTTCAGCAACCCTCCTCCAATCCGGGGCACTTGCTAGTCGAGGCCGAGGATGTTCGGGCCTGGAGTTGCCCGCAACACGATGAATACAGACTGTATCATTGTGAAGCGGAGCAAGTGGCCGTCTGCCAGTACTGCTGCTTCTCCAGATGCGCTGCCAGCCACGGCCATACCGTTTGCGACGTGGAGGTCCGGCGCAACGATATAAGGGTAAGTCAACTTTGCCAGAGCAAGTACAACCATCGCAAAAGTAGCGACACATAGTTTACTCTGCACTGATGAAATGTCAGGTGTAATTAGTGATCAACAGTGTGGCAGACAACTCGCAGTAAGGGTAGCTGATTAATTGTAAATATCAATGTTATGCATTTTCTTTGTGGTTCCCGCATGGCATAGAAACATGCCAGCAGTTGGACGAGTGATGATTTTTCTCTCTCTCTCCCTCTCCCTCTCTCTCCCCCGCAAGTTCCTCCCTTTCGTTTGCTGTCACGTTCTATGTTCAATTGCATGTTCCCTTGACAGACTTCCGCTACTCGTTCCCGAAATGAAACTTACGCTAATATCAGAGTGGTGCAATGAGTCTCGTGGGCAAAATCTATGTTTGGAGGTTTTCATTTCTTACGTTTTCAACTGCGGTGTTGTCAAGGTGGAACATTCTACTGGCAGTGACACATCTTTCCGTAGATTTTCGGTCTAATTAGCTAGCTATAGCCCTAGTACGTGGCTGAAAATATTAGCCTGCATTAAAACGTTGATACATTCCATGAGAGATACGAGCTAGGTAACACAGATGCTGCATGGACAGTATTTACGGGCGTGGTGCATTTAGACAATTTGCATTTTATTAATGCAATCGTAAATGCGATAGACCGGGCTCGTTGTATGGTAAAACGGGGAACTTTATCGGTTCTTCTAGAACTGGTCCTGGTATGTGGAGGGGTAACGAACAGGATGCCAAGAGGGGTAGGAAAAGTGCCTATGCAAAAGTGAAATACGTTTTACATCGTTCAGGTTTGAATAACCACAATATATTTCCGGCACAAAATAAATTGTATAGCTATTTCTGTCACGATATGGATATATATATTTCAGATTTGAATAGCAACACTAGTAAGCTTTCTCTCCCTTTCTGTTGTCGTCAAGTCAATTTAGTGGGCGAAGTTGAATTGGTAAAAGATTGAATTAGAGTGGGTTTCCCTTGGGTGTATGAATTTCCAATTGTGATGCCTTCCAGCTCGTTTCCTATTCACTTCCATTGGGGGGATAAACAAATGGGCAGAGTCACGAACAATGCGCGAGCCTCTCTCCGTGGCTTATCTCCCAGACACAGGTGCGCCCTGTGCAGCACCCAGAGAGAGGCCTGGAAACATTTACAGAGATTCGGTAGGCTATATTTTGTGACACAAGTGCAAGGAGTGTTTTGTTTTTGTCTCATTGTTTTTAAAAATATTTCCTTGGCCCATGTGAAATATTCTGTTTAAAGGAGTGCATTACCCAATTTCTGTTGTGTTACTCTTTCAGTCCTGCATACAAATTTAGCTTGTTGTCCAACTGCCCAGAAGTGTTCTCTGACTGGCTATGCCATATTTGTCAGAGTTAGTTCATCTCTAAATTGACCTGGAGCGTGATTTGGTGGAGTGCAGTTCAGGGATTTGTTTAGATTGAGGGTAAGGCCCCGGACAGGACTTGTTTTTAACCCAGGCCTACACACAGGTCTGTATGTAAGGCCCAGTCTGTGTCCATGCACTGAAGGAGTGGCAGAGGAGGGGTGCGATGATTTAAAATGGTAGAATGCAAGGCGTTCCCTGAATGTAGATGTCCCTAATCTGTCCTGATTCGGCTTCCCTCTCCTGGGAGTGTTGACCTAGCCAGTGCTTGGACTGGGGCTTGGCACAGTGCCTCATAGATTTGCTCTTGAAAAAACAGGAACCCGGCACCAGGAAGACAGGTTTTTTTTTTTGCTTTTGACACTTCAGTAAGTGTTTTTATCTTATTTTAAATGACTTATCATTTAAAAATGTATATCTTTTTAAATCTGGTTCATCAGCGATCAGTGAGTGGGTGAAAGTGGGCCGACTCTCTGACAGCTGAGAACATCTGGCAGAGGGTGAAATGGACTGCCTGCCATCATGGGGAACGCCTGCAGGGCACCAGCAGCCACAAGCAAGACCGGAGATCGACTTGCTTGACCCGGGTCACGGCCGTGGCGGAAGAGACGAAGGCAGAAATGACAGTAATCTGGACCCAGCCTTTTCCCCTGGAGATAAATCCAGTCCTGGCTGCATATATGTTACATTACCCCCCCTCATGGTATTAGGTTCCAGCCTCTGGCCCAGTTGCCTGCCCGCATCCGACAGTCAGTACAATTAGGTCACAGTCTTAGATCCTCCCACTTCAAAGCTTTATCCTGTCTCTGTGTGTGTGTGTGTGTGTGTGTGTGTGTGTGTGTGTGTGTGTGTGTGTGTGTGTGTGTGTGTGTGTGTGTGTGTGTGTGTATACGTGTATACACTTCTGCTTTGTGTGTGGGTTTTCACCTCAGTAACTGTAGGCCCAAAGATGAAGTGAAACTTTTTTTAGGCTTAAAAAACCCCCCAAAAAACAACTTTGTTTTGCCAAAGCTACAAGAAATGGAAAAAGTACATGTTTACCGTTGACATGTAATCGAGGGCCGCTGATGCAGAATGATTAATGTGAGGTGCTGCTGTCCCTTAGGGAGGGAGGGGAAAAAGTGATGCATGTTCAATTATAGAATGGAATATTATGAGGGAAATATATTTAAACATTTTCAGCCCATCGTGTATTAGAAGTACCAATTGTGACCATTTCCTTGTCAGTATTTATTTGTCGAATTATGCAAAAGGGGGTGACCGATAAGACAAAGTGGCAAGAATTTGCACGAGCCTGGGCCTGTTATCTTAATGTTTTATGAATTTCTGGTTTTATAATTTTGCCGCATTTCCATAAGGGCCCTAAGTTCCCTTCCTGGATGATAAGAGTCTGTGATGTGCCGGTGGGTTGGGCTTGGCTGCAGTGGCTCCGGGCCTGGAACGCATCTCAGATGGATGATGTGTCTCTCCTGACTACCGGTCGGGTTTGGCTGGGGGTGGGGGGTTGGGGGTTGGGGAAGGACGACTGCATCAACTGCTTTGTCCACAGTCGCCTCCCACACACATTCAGACTGATGTTCTCTTGGTCCTTGACAGTGGTTGAGAGTGACTCCAGTCATTCTTCAGTTTAAATGAACCTTTTTCAAACCACAGACTAAACCCAACGCAACACAGGGGTAAATATGAATGCAGGGAAACCGGATCAGACGGAGCAGCTTGGACCGTCCTCTGCACAGGGCTGGTCTGCCACTCAGACTCCCTCCAGCCTCCTGTGGGCTCTTATCAAGCAAAAACAAAAAATAACCTTGCATGAAAAGGAGTGCCCCTGTCCTTTCTCAAAAGTGTGTGTGTGTGCGCGCGTGTGAGTGTGTGCAAGCATCTGTGCGTGTACATTAGGATCCAGTGATTTTCAATACAGATATTTCAGAGTAAAATATTTAGATAACAATATATTTGAGGTTTTTACACTTTTTAAGAGGAATGTTGCAATGATAATAGTTGTGTGTATCATCATCATCATCTTTATTGGAATAAAACTCCAAACTGGATTGCTCTTGCCGATGTTGGCATTGGCAAGTTAGCTGAATAAATTAAAATCGTAAATCTATAAACATTATTTTCTTTAAATCATAATGGTTTGGATTGGACAGAAGCAGTAGCTAATGGGCTGGTCGCGGTCATGTTTAATTTTCTTTTATTACATTATTGATTGTCGAGAACATCACAGTGTTTGTGTGCACGCCTGCAACCTGAGTGAGCGCTACCATGGCAGCTAACTAACCGAGGGGACTCTGAGCGGTGTGCAGCTAAAGGACAGCTGACTGAAATGCGCTCCACGTTTTTGGACTATACTTAACCATATACAATTAGTTTAAAATGTTTGATCCCATAAATAATGTAATATATAATCTTTGAATATGAATTTTATATCTCATAATATTGAAATATTGCCATACCCTAGTGTACATGCAGCTGTTTGTACATTCATGCATTTGTGTGTATGCACCTGGGTGCGTGCGTGTGCGTGTGTGTGTGTGTGTGTGTGTCTGTGTCTGTGTCTGTGTACATTCACGCAGTAGTGTCTGCGTGTATGCGTGTGTGTGCGTGTGTGTGTGTGTGTGTGTGTGTGTGTGAGAGAGAGAGAGAGAGTGTTGTTGAGGTAGGGGCCACAGTCCTGGGTAAGCGTGTCCACCAATCCTGTCATTAAGGTGACTACGTTTGCGTGGTTTAGGTCAGTACACTCATCAGTGATGCGCAATATCACACTGTCTCTCTCTCTCTCTCTCTCTCTCTGTGTCTGGGATTTACACAGACAGGGCTGCAATGTCAGACCGGACTGTGTTTCAGCAGCTGGTATTTACTTACCGTCAGCAAGCATCGTCACGTTGAGATGGATGAATAAGACAGCTGTGTCATTTCTGAATAAGGGCGTTCCTTTTCATTTCGGTGTTAAGGAAAGGGGATTTTCAGACCGGGGCCGCTCTTGGTTCATGTGCCCCCCTTCCCACTGCTTGTGTGTTTTTGGGTTGGTCCCCGGGTTGAAAAAGCTGCCTTTTCCTGTTGCTCCTCTCTCTGTGTGGGGGTGTCATTTTGGCATTAGCCCCAAGGTTTGGTTTGGCCACATCACTCCCAGCCTGTATTCAGACTTTACCTAATTGGCTGCCTGAGACGTGTAGAAGTATGCGCACATATGGGGTGTGCTGACGCCTCCGTCACTTTTTTTTTTTTTTTTTGGAACATGGCTTGTGTTTTTCCACCACAAACATTCCTTCCAGTGCAAAGGGACTTCAGCAAGCAGGCCGTCATCCTCTGAGTCCATCCTTCGGCTGTTGTGCGTATGATTAGTTGGTGAATTATTATTATTTTTGTTTATTTGACAAATAACCACACCTTTGCCGTGGTTTCTGTGAAGTTGCACATGGAAGAGAAGTCTATGTTGGCCTTTTCTACTCTTGTGCAAAGGGTCACGCACCTGTGTTCTGTAGCCATGGTGACCACTTAGTGTAAAATGCCCTGAGGGGTCCAAGTCCAGGACCTACCACGTTGAGAGAAGAAAACAAGCACATTTAGCACATAGCACATAGCAGTTCCATTGAACAATAGTAAAAGCATCTGAAACGTCTACACTACACAGGCTAGTTTGAGTGTCATTTGTGTGTTTAAAGGTGTGCTACATTTACATTTTACATTTTAAGCATTTAGCAGATGCTCTTATCCAGAGCGACTTACAAGATGTGCATTAATACATAGTAGAAACAATCATAGTTTGCGCAGGAGATCAGTGCAGTAATATAGCGATAGACATTGTTGCAGGCAGCTGCGTACCATACCTGTAACACTGGGAAGGAAAAGGTTAGTAATTGATTTTAAATTGTTTTATTTTTTATTTTTTTAAATGAGGAGTAAGCAGGGATACATATACAAGAAGTATTGAACAAGTAGGCAGTGGTGATGACAATTGGCTAGATGTACAGAATTCAGTGGTAGTGGAGTCTGAAAAGGTGGGTTTTGAGTCTCTTGCGGACGGTCATTCCACCGCCGAGGCGTCAGGATCGCGAGGAGCGGGGAGCGGCAGCCCAACCGCGAGGAGCAGCAGCCCAACACCCAAGGTGTGCTACCTTGGGTGTTGGGCTGAAAGAGTGCAAAATCAAGCAGGCAATCCAATTTGGATAATGCACATAGTGCAATGAATGTAATTCTTTAGGGTATTGTTACAGAGCGCTTGAGAGATTGTATATAATGTAAACATTTCATATGCTGGATGTGACTTTGAAATAACTGCAGTGCTGTTTTGTAGTAGAAAATACAAAACCCTCTAGAGTGAGAGCATTAAAATGAGATGATCAGTCAAAGCTTGAAAACTGAAACCCATTTACGTAGTGTGCTCCTTGTACTTTCAGTGGCTTGTAAGGTCTTCAGCATTAAGTAGCCTGCGTATTTGTGTTAAGAGGATATTTATATTAGGTCATGTATGACAGTCACGTTTCTCAGTGATGAGTGTACATTTTTTTTTATTGTATCATTTCTCATATTTGAAATGATTTCAGCTCCGGCTGAGCCACTGCTTCGGGTAAAAAGGGGATTGTTTTCACCGGCATCATTCTTCTGTTCTTGCTGTCTCATTTCAAGGTTGTAAAAGAGCTGGGCTCCTTGTGTTCAGGCACAGGAGTGCACAGACGAGCAAACCGGCAGAAATGGATCAGCCCTCGACCCCTCTGCATTTAGAAGTGAAACTGTCACAGGCAGTGACGGAGCTCTATCAAGCAGCACCACCCTGATAACTGAGCTCCAGAATGCCTTATCTCGCACCTCTGATAGATTATAGATTTATAAATGAAAGATTAAAGGTCGAAGCGAAATTAGATCAAAGGTTTGCAATGCGAAAGGCTAAAAACGATCCATTATATTTGTACGCTGCTGTACATGTTATGAGCTTTTCTTTTATTCACACATTTATACCCAGTGTTTCCTACCCCCCCAATTTGGAATGGCTATTTATAATTATAAAAGCCCATTGCTTCCCTGCAACATTCTTTGTCAAATCGGGAGATCGTGGACTAGTGTGCACGTCCTCCAAAGTATATGCAGCCAGCCGCCATTTATTTTCAGTCTGCACTCCTCCGACTGAGCTGCGCAGTTGTTGCGTGAGAGCACTGCGCTTCTTGCGCGGCTGGCTGCGGGAGCCTGTTCGACTGGAGGTCCTGGTACGGGCGTCGCTAGCACGCGATGAGGCCGCCATCAGTGCCACTGACTCAAACACCCTCCCTCTCTGGGCAGCCCATTATGTGCTGCCCGGCAGGGCCCCCAGGAACAATCGGCACAGAGCATGGTCAGCGCTCTCTTCCAGACGACGGTGGGCATATCGCCCCACCAAGGATGAGCACTTGAGCCGGATGCCCCACCCGACGGCCCTCCGAGATTTTAAGCGGCTGTTCCACCGTATGACCAAAAGCGATCTCCAGGGTTTCCGGTCTCCTATCTGATGCTGTTCTTCTCGCATCGCTGCTGCCAAAGCATTCGCCAGATTCCTGTTTTCCCTGCAGCACACGAGAGGCGCGAGCCTCGTCAGTCTAATAGGCCCAAGCAGGCAGGCTCTGCCCTGTGAGGCCGCATTGATCGCACAGATGCGGCCCCATGTATTCACAGTCCAGTTCTCCCATGGTGGGGAATGACGAAGCCTTTCAAGTCCTGTAGTGGTATTTACATCAGGGGGTGTGGGGGGGGCAGGCAAATATGCATTTTATTTGTGCTCAGGCGCCTTTCCAAAAACCCAAGGTCGCGTCTCCCGAAGTAATGTCGGGGAAAATGATTGAAATAGCCGGTCAGACATGTGTCTGAAGGTAATGGCTTAAAACAGAGCAATTGAAAAGGAAGAAAACAACGCTGGGACATTTATTTAAAAGGCAGCACAGAGAATGAGATGGAAAGAGAACAAAATCAAAAAGCACATATCTCGTACTGGTGTGCTTTTTTCTTTTCTTCTTCCTTTATTCCAGCTGTTTGAAGACATATCTATGGTAAACGACACTTTACTTGGAAATCGCAGCTTGTATGTTGTTTAGCATTTTTGTTGGAATTTTAAAAAACATTTTTGGGGGGGTTATTTTATTTGTGTAGTATATTCATCATTTTATGCTTGCGGTGGGGGGATGGGACCCTGTGAAAGCACCGTGGTGTTAAGTGTGACATGGGTGATGTGAAACATTTGTCAGCGGTTCTGATAGCTGGGCTTCTGGCCCCACATCCCTGCCCTCTAACTGACCCAGTTGCCAGGGGCTACCCAAATGGCCAGTGAGAGCTGTCACCCTGCAGCCAACTTATACAAACACACACACACACACTCACACGCACACACAAAAATCTGTCCATGCACACACATACGCAGAAGGCCTTGCAGAGGGGGATATGAAAATCCATCCATCATTTAGATGCACTTGAAGAAGGGGCAAATACTGCTCAAAATGAAAAAGGAGAGGAGGAGAACCAGATGCACACGCACGTACACAGACAAAAAACACTCGCACACAAGTACACAAATGTTCACACACACACACACACACGCATATATTCAGAGCCATAAATAGATCACTTTGTTGTCATGACAGCAGTTGAGGCTGTCTTTTACATATGACATTTATTTCATTCAAAATAAATTTGCTTAGTGGCTCACTTATTATTGGCGTCGCAGTCTTGGGACCAAGTGGGAAGGATTAAGACCCTTTGGAATGGGCGGCCAGACTAGGGCTGTGGGTGTTGTGGGCTTCAAGTGAAACCGAAATCAAACGCATCTGGATCAAACGGGGGAGGGGGGTGGAAGGGGGTAGAAAACGGTTATTCTGAATTATAAATAATACTCATTATTGGCAGCTGTTTTTTTCTCCCTCTCCTTGATTAAAAAGACTTGTGAAATTGGTTGTCATAGAGATCCTCAGATCTCTGTTTGACAGGAAATTTCAGATCACGCTGCTGAGCTAGCCTTGTGCCTGCAGGCTTTATCCATAAAAACTACCATCGTCTACAATTTACCTTCTGTTGTTTTTTAAAAGGAGAAACTAGTTCCAGGAGAGAATGTACCATTATGCTTACTGTGTCAATGTATGACATCGATGGTGTGGAAATTTGAGAAATAAAATGTATGTTCAAAAAAGAAAAATATACAATACTGTCATTTTAGCAACTGAGCATTTTGAGTATATAGCACTTTTAAACTGAGGTGATTGGTGTGTCTTTTTCTATTTTAGAGTTCTGTAAAAAAAAAAGAGAGGTAGTGCTGATAAGGTGTTAATGTTTTATGAATAATGTCACGCCTCAAGTTTCTTTTGGGTGTTGTTCTGCCTGACCCTTCGCCTGGTACGCTATCGTGTTTATGCGTTGGACGAAGTCATGTGACGAACATTTTTGCAGAGGGGGAACCGCATGCTTTCGGATCCTGCCTCGAATGGCTCACTTCATCAGGCGGGACAGTCTGCTCGCCGAAGAAAGAGCGGCGTTTTGTCACTGCCTCTTGTGCCACACATACAAATGCTAATTCATGCTGAGGCCTGCTGAAGCACTGTCAGCTGCAATAAATCACCTTTTCACTTGTGTTGTGATTGGATCATTTTTCCTCCCCATTTGTAACCTGTGAGCCTATGTATGTATGTATGTATGGTTTTTTTCTGTGCTTATGGTGAAAAATGTGTGCGTGCCTGTGTGCATTCTGTAGATTGTGTTTCCGGTCTAGTAAGCACAGTGTTCTGTTTGTGTTTTGAGCCTCTGTGTATTTTTTTAGTTTTTAGCCTATATGTTTGTGAGTGTGTGTGTTCTCGTAAAGAAAAAAGCCACTTTCAGCCACAGCACAGCCACAGTCTTTTCCTCACCTTCTCTCTCTCTCTCTCTCTCTCTCTCTCTCTCTCTCTCTCTCTCTCTCTCTCTCTCTCTCTCTCTCTCTCTCTCTCTCTCTCTCAATCTCAATCACACACACACACACACAGATGTTGTGGTGGATGGTGTTGTCTCTTGCTTGGACAATATTTCTTGAGTCTCATCCTCCTCTTCCTCTGCAGCAAATGCTAATGAAACAGCAGGACCAGATAGAGGAGCGAGTGCAGGACATTGAGGAGCAGCTCTACAAGCTTGAGTCAGACAAGTGTCTGGTGGAGGTATGAGCCCCTCCTCTCTCTCTCTCTCTCACACACACACACACACACACACACACACGGTCTTCCAAAGAGTACCCATAATTCCATGGTGGAGCACTGCAATGTTACTGATTAGCTCAAATCTCATCATCTTTGATGTGGGAGGTGGATATGTGCTGTGTAGTCCTGCAAGTGGTGGATGTGTTGGACCGAATGGGTGTTCCTGTTTGTGAGTGCGCATGCATGCATTTTTGTGTGTGTGTGTGTGTGTGTGTGCGTGTGTGTGTGTGTGTGTGTGTGTGTGTGTGTGTGTGTGTGTGTGTGTGTGTGTGCATGTTAGGGTGCGTGTGTGTTTTTGTGCATGTGAGAGTGCTCGTGTGTTTGTAAGAGGGAGCGGGGCTAAGAGTGTGTGGGTGCAAGCGTATGTACCAGCGCGCGTGGGTGTGCACGCCTGCCCGTTGGTGAGAGCGAGCAGATTACCGACGTGCGCGCAAGCGTGCGGTCAGAGGACGGGTCCACCACAGCAATGCCGGTCTCCCCTCGCAGGACAAGGTGCAGCAGCTGAAGGAGGAGGTGCGGGTGCAGTACCAGAAGGTCCACCAGCTCCTGGAGGAGGACCTGGGCCGCACGCTGGAGGTCCTGGACAAGGCGCGGTCCAAGTTCTGCCAGGAGAACTCGGCCCAGGCCCTGCAGCTCAATGAGCGGCGGCAGGAGGCCAAGAAGCTCCTGAGCTCTGTCCAGGTGGTGTTCGACAAGGCCGAGGACATCAACTTCATGAAGGTTCGGCTTCCGTCGTGAGCCCGCCCCTCGCCCAGTCTGGCTCTCCTGTTCCCACGGTGATAAGCAGCTGTGGTCGCCGCATCCAGTGCTGACACTTCTTTAAAGGGCACCAAGGGCTGTTTTTTTATTTCTTCCTTCAGGGAAATAAAATTGTATCAGTGGTTACGTTTTGTGATTATCGTACAGCAGGCATCTGTAATAGGGGGTTTGTGTTTTCTGGACAAAGCACTCTGCCCACGCCCAGGCCGCACGCCTCACACAACTGGTTTATAAAGGCTTAATGGGGCCAAACTGATGCTTTCCCTGGGTTTTATTGAATTTCCTCACAGCGCCGCCCTAGATGTGCCTTTTTAAGTGGTCTCCTGGAACAACAGGCCTGGATGGTCCCTTCTTAGGTCCCCTGTGTTATTGCTGCTGTTCCTCAGGGCTGCTCATTTCAGCTGTTGCTGGAAGCACATGTCATTGGGAGTGGACTCCCAGAAACCCCTTGCTATACACACACACACACACACATGCATAGATTATGCAGACAAAATTGTACTTACCGTTTATATATCTTTTTTCTTTCTTTACAGAATACAAAATCTGTGAAAATATTAATGGACAGGTAAGCAAATGATCCCATTTTGTAATCATTTCTTCTCATGTGCAGCGTTCTCTTCTCTCGTTCTTCCCCCTGTCTGACGTTAACCTGATGGTTGGTTCCAGGTCTCAGTCCTGCATCGGCAGCGTCCTCCCCCCTCACAAAGTGGGTCACCTCAACTCCAAACTCTTCCTGTCTGAGATTTCCAAGAGAGAGAAGAGCCTGCGAAAAATGCTGGAAGGTAGCAAAAGTTTTTAACAAATGGCAAGAAAAGCACACAAAAAAAGAAAGAAAGAAAGACAATCCTGATTTTGCTGAATCTTGGCATGTTTCCAGCTGATGTTGTTGTTTCTGGGAGAGAAGCAGTTGATGAGCACTCGCAATGAGCCTGCCACTGAGATTCTGATCTCCCTCCCTCCTTACTGCCCCTTTCTCTCTCTCTCTCTCTCTCTCTCTCTCATTATTTCAATTTCTTTCTGGCTGTCTCTTTCTTACTCTCTCTCCTTCTGTCTGTCTCTCTGACCAACTCTGTATGTATGTCCAACTCTCTCTGTCTGTCTGACTCTCGCTGTCTCTTTTACTCTCCCTCTCTGCCTGCTTGTCTGACTCTCACTCTGTCTATCCAACCCTCACTGCCTGTCTCCCTGTCCAACTCTGTATGTCCAACTCTCTCACTCTCTTTCTCTCTGTCTGTCTGTCTGTCTCCAGCTCCCTTCAGCGCTCCCGCCCAGTTCCTCCAGAGCGTTCCCGCCTACTCCTGCACCCTGAGCAGCGCGGGGGCGGGGCGGGGGCGGAGAAGCGCAAGTACTCGGCCGCCTTCCCGGACGGCAGCGCCGGCTTCCTGGAGCCGTCGTCAGGCAGCGGGGCCAAGCAGCAGTACCTGGGGCAGGGCGCCGCGCCGGGGGAGGGCCAGTCCTCCCAGCCCATGGCCCCCTGCGGCTCCGCCCAGCACATGGTGGGCTCCCAGGCCGCCCCCCACCCAGGGTCAGTCTTCCCCCCGCCCTCGCACTACCCCAACAGCAGCTCGTCCCAGCAGTCCGTGCTCCCCCAGTATGGCGGCCGCAAGATCCTCATGTGCACCGTGGACAACTGCTACTGTTCCGGGGTCCCCTCCGTGTCGAACCACCGGGGCCACCCGCCCTACCCCCGCTCGGGCTCCTTCCCCTGGACGGTGAGCCCGCAGGAGTACTCGCACCCCCTGCCCCCCGCCCCCTCCATGCCCCAGTCCCTCCAGGGCCTCTCCATGCGGGACTGGATGGAGTCACAGACACACAGGCACCCCGACTTCTATGGGCTCTACGGTCAATCTTCCACCAAGCACTACGTCACCAGTTAACCTTCCAGTTTCTGTGCATCGCGGAGGCGTTGGGCGCATTCAGTCTCCTTTCGTTTCGAAGTTCATTTGGAATTATTTTCAAAGAAGGGGCATACGCTCGCATGCGCATGCACGCACACACACATGCACATGCACGCACAGGGTTGTCTGTATAACGTGTGGACGTATATTTGCGTGCGTGTGTGTGTGTGTGTGCCTGTATGTGTACACAAGTTAGTTGTTGTTTTTGCCTTCGCTCCTTTTCTTAATCAAGTCAACCCCCCCCCTTCTTTTTCCTCCCAGTTATTCTGTCACTTACCTTCTAATCCTCTTAACAACTCACCCCATCCCCCAACCACCCCATTTTTATTTTGTTTTTAAAAAAGGGAAGATGTTTTTAATCCTGGCTGTTCATGATTTTAAAACGAATGAGAGAGAGGTTTTTGCAACACTTGCAGATCCTGACAACCCACAGCGGGTCGTTTCATTTGGGGAATGGGGGTTTGTTTCCCTCCCCCCATTTTCGCGGGGTGGTGAATGGGGCTGGTTGGCCATTGTTTAAATGAAGCAGTTTTTTTCTTCTTCTTTTTTTTTTTTGTTACTCCCCCAAGTTGGGACAATTTTTTAATTCAGGATCATGCTCTATTTCACGTGTTCATAGTCTGGTTCAAGTCATTATTCTTTAAAAATAAAATAAAAAAATTAAAAAAAGGTTTTATTTTATTTGAAAAGTAGTGGGTTCTTTGTCTTCTAGGTGATGCGTTTAGGGATGTCGTTGCTTGAAAACGGCCCTGCAGGGTTTTTTGCCCACAGGCATCCTCCTGTTGGTGGGTGGTCCGGCTCAATGCAATTGAGGAGTTGGGATTTCCAGGCTTCGACCAGTTAACCAACAGGGCCCCACCCAGCAGGACGGGGAATCTGCCAGTCGGCAAGCAGGAAAAAATGCTACTGGTTTTTTTTCTGAAGCCATTCATTTTATTTTGGTATGATTGTGAAGATGGGGTTGGGGGTGGTCATTTTTTGTTTTGCAAAGTAAATGCCATGAAGAGAATCCCAACACTGTGGATTGAAAATCTTCAAAGCTTTCTGATTTCTCACAAAGGCTCCTGAGTATACAGAAAAGACAGGATTGTGGTTGAAGCAGTCTGCATTGAATGCAAAGAGCCTCCCTATGGACAACACAGACAGAAAAGAAATAAACTGCTTCAGCATCTGAGATGGATGCTTTCATTGTACTTCCTGCAGATTGATGTCACTTCCTGCACCAAGCACATGAGCTCTCAACTTCCTGTTTGTAGCTGTAAGCATGTGGGAAAGAGTTTATGAGCACTCAAAACTGCAAGCGGTTAAAAGGGGTGTATGTAAGGGTGGGGGTGGGGGGGAGGAGGGGTTGGTGGATGTTGGGAATGGGTGAAGCTTTTTCAATAATTTTATATAAAAAAATAGACTGGGACTGCTCCAACTTGTGTTAAAAAATGGTCAATGTGCTTAAAAAGAGCAAGTATTACAAAAGCTGGTTGACAAAAAATGTATAAGATCTTTTTGTAAATATTTTGTGAAACAAAAATTAAGGACATGTGATTTGGGGAAATAAATAAAAAAACGTTCCAAATAAATTGTGGTTTCAAATAAATGGTAAAACTTTTGTTGCCTTTACCCTTTTTTTTAAATTATTTATTATTTACCTTTTCTTCTGGTGAGAGCAAGTGCCTTCAGTGATGTGTGTGTACATACAATTACAATGGTCCTTTTCTCTGATTGATGGACTCAGTACTCAACAGTAAAGCAACAGATGTGTTCTTTTTAACATTGGTTTACTCAAGTGCTTCCAGAGCAAATCACCAAGGTTTAACGTCAAAGGAAAATAATCTTGAACATGACTGTAAATTATGTGTATGGAAAAATTGTAATTATATAGGTGGCTGACTGGCTGGCTCATCCAAGGCAAGACTCACTTTTGAAGAGGCAGCGGGAGGAAAGCAGAAATAAGTGGCGTGTCCAGTTGAAGAAGTTGTCCTTGCAGTGCAATGCAGTGGTTTTGGAATCAAATCCTGACTGCCATTGTCAGCAGAGGCTGGGAGCCCCAGGGCAACATCCTTTGCCCTGGGTGAAAGGGTAACAGTAGGCAGGATTTTCTCTGCCTTCCCTCATGTCAGCAGTGACTCTTACTGGTCCTTCTGCCTATTGCAGCTGTGCAAGAACTGCAGTCTTCCTACTGATGGTGGAGTGTTGTGTAAAAGCGAAGCGGTAGCTGATTTCACCCTCTTCGGAGGATAATTGCTGGTATGCTACTATGCGCCCTCACCAATTGCTGGAGGATGTTGCAGTGATGGGACTGGCTTATTCCAAATAAGATTGGGAATTAAAAATTGGGAGAAAAAGTGAAATAAAGAAGAAAAAACGTAATGGCATACTATAAATAAAATGGAGGTCAAAACGAAACATTGATAAAAGGTCACCTGAGCTTTTTTTTTTGCCACCTACTCTACTCCCACCACAGCTTCAGTCTGTAAATGACTGAAATCCACCCACCACAGCAGAAAACTACCCCCAAAAAAATCACCCCGTGTACACTGTCGGAGAGATTCAAGTTGGTTATCCATCATTGTTATGAGTGTATAGGCTGTTTATAAATAGTCACAGACCGAATAACAACACACAGGACAAATGGTGCTAAAAAATATATTATAAAAGTTGTATATGTACTATATGTATGTAGCTACTATTTGGCACAAATCAACATTTGGGTTAAACATTTTTTAATAGACTAGGAGTTACATTTTAATCTTCTGTAGTTGTCTCCTGCGGAAGGTAATTGCTTCTATGGTTTCCGGTGCAGATTCGAAGGCAAAATAACGTGTTTGGTGAGTGAGCGTGTTTCAAATTGAGTCAAACGCCCTATCCCGGTAGGCGGTGTGAACGTTTCTTGCATAGCAAGTGCTAAACCCGTGGGTACAACGTGCAACGCGATCTGAACGCAGTGGCTCTGCACTTTAGCGCCAGCGAACTTCACCTCTGCACGATTAAGTAGCAATATGTAATTGTCGCATGAAAACTCGTGCATCAGAAAGTCTTGTGCACAACACCGGTATGCGCTTCTGCATCGCATTTTGTGTAGTGTCAGACTCCACTACCACTGATTCTCTACATTAATTACTGCCATCACCACTGTTTACCTGTTTAGAAATGTGGAAAAACACGCTAAATTTTACTTCCCTGTGTTATAGGTAGCCTACGATGTGCAGCTACCACCGACTATTGTAGTGTTACTATAATGATCTCTTGCACTAACTTTGATTAATCTTACCATGTTTAAATGCCCTGTTTGTAAGTCGCTCTGGATAAGAGCGTCTGCTTAATGCCGTAAATGTAATGTGAATGGGTAGCGCGAGATTCAGGCGCCTCTCTCGCGCTCTCTCTGATCGCTTTAGGAATAGCTAAAATGTCAGAACTCAAGGATCATCTGAGACTCCTATAATGTCACAGAAGTGAAGTGAAGATTTTCAAAGAAAGGCTGGACCGGAGGGGAGGGGTGGGGGCATCTATGACAAATGAAGGAAGCTGTGTTCTTTAATAGGGCTTCGCACAATGTACAATGTTATCGGTGATCTGTCATTCACACGCCAAAGCGGGACAGATGAACGAGGTGTAAATAATCCGGTTGTAACATGGCCTCGTCGTTTACAGATGGTGTGCTCGGCTCCACGTAGTAGAAAAACATTCCGGTCTTTTTCGTATCAAGCATTGTAAAGCCACGCAACTAATCAACTAATCGGCCAACAATCAAGCTCGTTTTCATGTCATTGGATATTATTCCATGATTGATCCCGGCAAACAATTTTTAGAAATTTAATTTGCACACTTACACTTGGTATAGGCAGGGGTGTCAAACTCATTCCATCGAGGGCCTAGTGTGTGCAGTGATTTCAGTTAGGTTCCCTCCTTAGTAGAAGAAGTGAGCTAATTAGTGAAATCACCTGGTGTAGTGCATTGGTTGCAACAAAAACCTGTATACACTCGGCCCTCAATGGAATGAGTTTGACACCTGTGGCTATAGCTGGTAGCTATAGCTCATGGGAAAGATTACTTTTAGGTAGTATAAACTGTGTGCACGTGGATTTATGTGCAATTCTCAGATCAGATGATCACCATGGTATGTGTATCTTATGGTGATAAGTATGGTGTCCTGGGCGCTTTTTTACGTGGAACATGCATACGCACACAATTGGGCTACAGTATGGGCGATGAACGTGCTGTAGAATCGCCCACCTTTAAAATAACGTTCATTTTGACTAATTTTTCCAGCGCCCGGCCCCCGTGATGTGGTGTAATGAGTACTATAGTGTGTCTGAAACGGCCTGTTCGTGGGTGGATGGATTATGGCGCTAACAGAGGGATCGATTGCAAAAGCGCCCCGCGCAACCCCCTCTCAGTTCTGCGGCGAGAAAGCGGCTCCTCCGCTTGCGCGCGCTATCTCTTAACGGCGGTCATATTTCAAAAGATCTTGTCTCCCTGGCACCGTGAAATTATTCACACAGCGTCTCCTGTGAAAGTCTCACAGAAAGGGGGGTGGGGTTTTATTGCGGCCCAAGGGAAATTTTCAGCTATAAGTGTACGTTTGAGAGTTTGTAGTAGGCCTATATGCCAACTCCAACTCCACACATCCATGCATTGTCTGCTGGACAGTATCAAATGAAATCCCTAAGCTGTCACAGTAAGAGCCCAGTACACTGTTTCTGAAGGGACTTGTGTTTGGGCCTATTACTTTTTTAAGGGACAATGTCTTTACCAGAGGTCTATTACACATATTTTCTATGTAATTTTTTAATGATGAAGAAATGTCCTGGGTGTTTATATTTGAAGTGTTTACCAGTGTCCTTTATTTAATAGATTTAGCTGACAGAAAAGATGTTTACATAATTATCTTTTAGGGGCCTTCTCAAAATCATTTTTGGAGAATTTCTAGAAACCCGGCTCTTAGAGGAATTGACTAATAGTGTGACTGGAGAGGAGAGGGAGGGGGTTGTTGTCAGAATCTTTAAAAAATGTGAACAGTCTAGAGTATCAGGTTTATGTGGGCGTGGGGGGGCAGAGGTCAGTGCCCTCTTCATTAATATTTAATAGACTGGTTCTTTGTGACTCATTAGGCTCTGAACTAAATGGCTAGCTTTTGTTTAGATGGTGACATTAGTTCTGTGCACCCAGAACTTGAAAACTCTGAGTATGGATGCTGGCCACTCAAAACACACACACACACACTGAGCAGTCAGAAAGGGAAGTGTGTGACATCTGTGTTCATGGCTTTCCCGTTGCTGTCTGGTTTAGGATGAGATGCAAGGTTCTCTCTCTCTTTCTCTCTGAGTCCTCCTCTTCCTCATGCCCGGAGACAAGCCCAAGCCCAAAGGCCATCGTCGATAGCCTCCTCCTCCTGGGTGGCTCCCCCTGTGTGTCAGTGGAGATGCTGGGAACCCTGTGACCCACATCGGTAGGCACTGCAGGCTGATGTAATTCAATCCCGATCTCTCCTCACCTCCCTGTCCAATCAGAGAACAGAGGCACCTGTGCATCACTCTGGGAATTGCTCCCTGCCTTTCTTCTCCCCCTCTCTCTTTCTCTCCATCCCTCTCCCTTCCTCCCTCCCTCTCTCCATCTGAGTTGTTTCTTTAGGCTCGGCTGACTCTGGAATGACGTCAGTGCCAAGTAAAGGGAATTTACAGAAATAGAATGAGGTAAGAATGAATCATGGGAAGAAATTAAGCATCATTAGAAAACACCTTTATTAAAATGTTAATATACAGGTCAATATATGGTGAAGAATGAAACCAAATGATAAGGAATACATTTTTTTACAATATAGTTTAAAAAAAAGCCCCCACACCATTACAGAACCAACAAAACTATTGGAACACTTGTGTGTTTCCTGTGTTTTCTGTTCACTACCTAAATACAGCATATCTTACAGCATATCAATGATTGCCACTTGATATAGGACATGTATATATTGTAGTTTATTTTACCATATATATACAATTCAGTGTATTCTGCAGTACCTGCAGACAATAACATAAATGAAAGTGGCAGTAATTGATTGGCTAATATACAGTAAGCAGTATTGTAGATCTTTTGTTTGTGTTTTTATGTCCTATGAAACAATGCATGCCTGTATGCCACAGATGGTGGAGAGTGGACTTCCTGTCATTCTCTCACTGAGTCCAGTACAAATGATAACGATTCATTCTCTGTTTATAACCATATGTGCTATTATTATCAGCACCCAATAATATCCACACAAGCCCTGGCAGGGAGAGGGAGAGGGGGAAAGGGTGTTGTTTTTCTTCTTAAAGTCGCCCAACTGAAACCTGATGTCTAATAGTTGTCACATGCTGTTTAATCTATTTACTGCACAGAATTAGAATTTCTACCACCCAGCACATTGTGTTTCCAATCCTCAGAGCTGAGACGGATCAGCCAGAATCTTCTTAGGGCCTGTGAGTATGGGACCATGAACACTGTGTGTGAGAGAGCGTGTTTGTACGTGTGTGTGAATGTGTGCGTGAGAAAATGTTTGTGTGTGTGTGTGTGTGTGTGAATGTGTACGTGAGAGAGAGTGAGTGTGTGTGTGTGTGTGTGTGGCTCCGTTCTTTAGTCTCAACTGAGCTCAATTGCACCCCAATTACTCGAGCTCCCCTGAACAATTCGGCTTTACTCTAACCTCCCTTAGCAACTCCACTCCCCCCCTTTCAGCACGATTGAAATGTGAGACCAGCTCATTCAATGTTGTGTGTAGACTCCTACCTTATAATCACCACCCCTCACAACTGGATTTCTATCTCAATAAGTACAGTGCATGATGGGATTGTCCCCTCATAGAGTTCTGGTACACATGGCAGGAAGACAGTACGTCCACTTCTACAGTAAAATTCCCAGCATTATAGGCCCTCAATGCAGCAGCCATACCACCATGTGCCCTTCTCCTTCAGAATCGTTGAATCTAAGCAGGTGTGGGCTTGACGAGTACTTGGATGGAAGACCTTCTGGAAAACTAAGTTGCTGCTTATCATTGCCACCTACTTATCCTTTAGTATAATTGGCTTAATAATTCCCTCCCTCTGTACCCCCAGTTGATGTGTAGTGAGTGTTCTGCTGCAAAATGGCTGCCATGCATCACCGAGGTAGATGCTGGGTGCTGTGTGCACATTGGTTGTGAGACAAAGTGAGACAATGGGTGCCGTATAAATGCAATACAGTATTATTATTATTATTATGATGATGATTGATTATTATTATGATTATTATTCTCACCATATCTACTCCACTGTATGTTTACAAGGTGAGTGAATTCCTGCATCAGAGTACTCCACTGTATCTCATTCTATGGTGAGATTTCCTGTATTAGAGCAGGGAATAGTAAGACTCATTCAGTATGAAGGTTGTGTTTGATCATGAGACTCTCTGCAGGTATTCATTATTATGAGCTGATGAAAGCTGGTGGATGTTCAGAACAAGTGAGAACCCCATCTCTGCTTCTCTCTCTGGTTGCCCAGTTACAGTAAAGGATTTAAACCAGGGGTCCACCCAGGTGTACTTCAAAGGGGACCGTAGGCGGTAATTGGAATCAAGGTCAATAACAATACATAATAAACCAGATGGGGCAGACATAAAGAGGAACTTATTTTAAAGTAACGGGACAAAATGGGGGGGAAAATGTAGAAAATTGTAAAATGTAGAAAATGTGCGTTTGCTATTCTAGTTGGAGGCAACACATTTCAACTCCAGCACAGGTCTCGTTAAGGGAAACACTGACACCCCCACATTGTACACTGCCTTTTTTATTTTTGTCTCTAATTTGATCCTTTTTTTCAACTGTCCCACTATTTTTGGAATCGCCAATTGTGTTCTTATCTCGTCCCACTGTGACAACCACTGCACTCTCACACTGGAAAAACAACTGCAATCCTCCAGGTGGCCATTTTTCACTCTACAGATTCCACAGTGCACCACAACAAGGCGGGCATGCATTGGAGGATATGCACTACCCCACTGACATCATCTGAACAAATCGCAGTTATCTGACAAATGGCAGAGTGTCTGAGAGCAGTGAGACAAGGAATCGCTGACTGACCTACCCACCCCTGTCCCCAGTGGAACGAAGCCCATTTTTTCTGACACTGCGCTTCTGGCCATTGTCAGAAAATGACACGGCCCTGATTTGAATCTGGGTTGTAAGGCTCAGCCTGTACTCGAGGCAAGCACTTTGCGGACTGAGCCAATGGGAGGCAGTGTACACTACTTTTAAAGGAGCCTATGATTTAAAGGGGATTGCTCTGCTGTCTTTTCATTTGTGTCAAAATTATTGGCAACAATTTACTTGAAGTATATGGTGTACAGCCGACATAATGTGTTCATAGGCATGACATGACACCTGTTATAACCAGCCATGACAGTATATTACAGTTCATGACCAATGTCATAACACTCATAATGTATGCAGCACATTTTGCAAAACAGATTAAACATAATTGATTCAAAAAATACATTAAGATAACATTATGACATTGGTCATAAGCTGAAATACACTGTCATGACTGGTTATGGAAGATATTATGTCATGTTTATGACAGTGTTATGAAAGCCTTATGGGGTATAGTTCAAGTAAAGTGTGACCTAATTATTTATAGTCTTTGATTGCCTGATATATATATATATATATATATATATATATATATATCTAAGCACTGTAGCATTAAAAAGAGATCTGTAAGAGTTTATGTCTGTTGTGCTCTCCTGTCCATGGACCTTCGACCACCTGTTTTGCATTTGTTTACACTGACACATCATTCAGAGCCGAGGGCGACTTTGATAAGCCGACAGGCTTTTTCAAACAGAGGTGTGATGTATCAGTGAGCATCGATGGATTAGCTTTATGCAAACAGCAGCTGCAGAACAGATGCCTCTCTCCCGGTGGAAACACGCGGCTGTAAAAAAAAAAAAACTTAATCGACTGGCCTCAATGGTAGGCCCACGCGCAGGCTGACACAGCAACACACTGGGGCTCCACCCTCCCACACCCGGGGAAGAGTACTCTGAAAAAAACATGAACCGACTCGCTCACACGTACACAAATGCACAGGCGAGAAACCCAGGGATGGGAACAATCAGACGCTGTCACATTAGCAGAGAACCAGATGAGGTAAGCACTCATAAAGTGATCATCACACAGAGGCAAAGCGAGAAAATATGCAGACACACATTGACAAAGCGCACAAAAGGCAGTTCAGCACAGACAAGAACAGAGATCAACAAACATCCACCCCCAAACTCCTTGAGATCTGCACATACTGGGATGGAAAAATCACAGACTGACGTTAACTCAGACAGACACACGTCTGAAAACCTGCTTCTTTAGACATGCAAGGACATAAAAGTGAGATGTACACACAAGAATCCCAACACATTTGAATAAACAGAAATTAAATGACAACCGTAATTCTTTTCTGGCCCCCCGAATGATGAAAACATACACCCATCTATTATGTGTGTGTGCGTGCCTTGTTTTCTTTGTTTAGGTAGCTAGTTTATATATAACTGGTTGTATCAGTATGCAATGGTTGGGGTGTGTTTCTAACATGTGTGGGTGTGTTAGTAACGTATGTATGGTAGGCAGCAAGGTGCTAAACAAACCCAACCTTGGTGAACTCCCCCCCCCCCCCACACACACACACATAGTGCATTGTGGCGTTTCAGCACAGGGCAGCCCTTACAGACAGGGGACTGCGGAGGGATGGGGGAGCCTTTGTGTCTGGTCGAGAGCATTATTTTTGTGACTGCGTGCTTCAGCAACAGAGGCATCAATAACAGCAGGCAAACAAGCAAGGCTGCCCTGGCTGCAGAGTGTCTGTCCAGCAGGCCCAGGCCTCCCTCGCTAATTCGGATCAACCAGCACATCCCCCCCCCATGTTCTAGAGCATTACACCACAATTATCCCCCTGCTCCTGAGATTCATAGTGACATATAGCATCCTTAATGCTGGGGGCTTAGTGTGACCACCCCATAAAGTTTCTGAACTGTGTGACGAGAACATGCCAGGTGCCCTTATCCAGAGAAACTTGCACTTACACCAGTCCTGTTCACATGAAAATTACTAGTACTATTACGAAGTACTACCTTACCTTATAAAGCAAATAAAAAAGATATGCCTTTAGAAAGGGACTTAAAAGTAGAGATGGTCTGTGTGGCTGTGTTGGGGGGGGGAGGATGAAGAGGTGGGTGATATTTGGATTCAACTGGACTCTACAGTACTGCCCCAGAGATTCTACTCCTTCCATCAACCCCGCAGTAAGAGAGAGGGAACTCTGAATCCACACAGGTCAGGAAATGAAATCCAACCAGAGAAACTAGATCCAGGAACATTCCCCGTCATTGACCTGCCATGCCAACGGTGGTGAACGGCTTTTCTTTTCTTTTTAATGAAGAGCGAGTTTTGGCTCAGTATAATACTAATAATAATTTTGTGCTCAGTACACCCCCTCACGTCCTGGCTGCTAGACCCACCGTCTGACAGACAGACATCTGTTCTCCGCCGGTTTCCTGTCATGTGAATAAATATGATGAGAACAACAATTCTTTATTGCTGCAGTGTGGACATTGTGAATGCCTTGTTTTTGACCGTGAGTTACCGTGGCTGAAGCTTAGAAGCAGCCAGTACAATACAAGCACAGGCAGTTAAGACAATGTGGACAATTGTACATACATGTAAAGCTTTTGGAAGCAAAAGAAAATGCTTCGTAACACCAAAAATGCATTAAGATTGTACTAGTGTATGTTTAGTGTAGACCGCACCAAACTGATCCTTGGAAGTATTTTTTTCCCCACTCAGAATGTTAGTAATGTTGTGGAATAACTCATCAGGAGTTGTAGAAGACCCTCTGGGTGGGCCAGATCAGGCTTGACACAGTGCTGGATAATCTCTAGACCAGGATTTCCTAAACATCCTGAGCCCATGGCTCACTTAATAAGCAAATGCACGTACATCATTTTCTGTGACCCAAGCTTAAACGTAGCAACATATATTCAAATATGGAAATAAATTGTTTTGTTTAGAAGATATGTAAAAATAACTGCCTGTATATTGTAACCAGTGCAGTGTATGTAACAGGTGCCATGCTTATTTTGACTGGTGTGAATGTCAATGGAAATTGTATTATATTCAGTAAGTGACATTTTTCATGTGCCAACTCACGGCCCGCCTTAACCCTTCCCACAACCCACAGGGAACCATTGCCTCAGACATTAGATAAAATGACGAGCCTGAACGGGCTGAACAGGCCTGTTCTCGTGATTACGGTACCTTGTGTTTCTCATATGATCCTGCTATGTCTCCACTGCAGCTCTCTCGGGTTCATAAAGCAATGAGGACCAGCGGGAGATAGCATATGGACGGATGTGCCCACAGCCGTCGAGCTTGAAAACCAGGACATGCTAACATTCCCGCAATACGACAGAAACACTGTGAGAACGTTACCTGTCGGCTGGAGACTCCTCATACAGGGAGACAGATGGAGGGATAGGAGAGGGAAAGAGGAGGAAGGAGAAAGTGTTGCATCTCTGGACTAATGAGATGGGGGTTCCTCAGGGCTGCCCTGAAAGCGACACCCCTATTTTTGACAATCCATGAATCTACCGTGCAGCCAGGGCTTCTCAAAAATGTTAGTCTCAAGGCCCACAAAAATGACTGTGGCCGAGAACCACCCAACTCAATAAAAGGGTTAACTGTTGATGCCTGCAGTGTCTATTTAAAACCGCCAGCACATTTCTATAACAAGCGTGTCTAAAATGGGACGTCATATACTATCATGAATGTACATCATACATGTATTTATGCAGTAAAATGCAAAGATCATAATATTACCCAGGGCATGTAAGCCAGGTTTATTTAATTCAAAGCTGTAAAATATGTAACTTGTTGGAAAATAAAAATATAAAACAAAACAAAATATTAATAAAAGGGGAAATATTTTTTCCATTTTGTTGAGGACACCTTGGGACTCAAGCCCCAGTTTGATGACCCCGTGTGTTAAGTAGTACCGGCACACACACATCCATACAAACTTTCCTCTCACTGCAGTGTCTATTCAGATTTCACTTAAAAGCTCCAGGACATTCTGTGCACAGTGCTGAGGGTTTGAGGAACATCAAAAAAGAAAAGAAAAGAAAAGAAAAATAGGCACAGAGCGACTTGAGAGGGACTGTTGAGGTTTGGACAGTAAACAGAGGATTGCGTTCCCCTTGGAAACATTAAACGCGTCCCTGAAGTAGTCACTTCTCCCCCATCACTCCAAATCGCTTTGGCCCGCACTTCTGAATCCCCCAGCAGGGCCTTTGAATCTGACGCCAAAATGCCAAGAGCGCCAGAGTGACGTTAACGTTCTCAAACAAACACACGGTCACACATCAAAGCATGACAGCTGCTAGAAATGTTATTTTATTCATATCAATGTCTATTTTTACACTTTCACATATAAACTATTGGAAAAAAAGACATCACCTAACATTCATTCAATTTCAGGGTGGGGAAAAAAACAGAAGCACACACACACACAAAAACACAGGCACACAACACAAAATTAGGAGGGCAAAGCACACCATCAAAAGATGCAATTGTACGGAACAAGGTTTTGCAGATGCAAGCTTGTAAAAGCAGGACTGTGGCGAGCTGCTGTGGAGCTGGGATATCTACTCAAAACAATAGCAGTTCTATGAGCGTTGCCATAGTTACACCGGTCCTGATGATGCTCTGACATGAACGTGGCTTTTTTGGGGGGGGGTGAAAAGGGAGGCGCAAATAACCAAGCACACTTGGTGTCAACGCCAGCGTTTGATATACTTATTCAAAACACCACTGGATTCATGCCTTGCCTTTCCAGGAAGACAGTCACAGATCCTATACTGTGCCTTCATGTGACACCAATGTACGGCATTGTTCTCATTTACTGGTCCACATTTGCTGATAGCCAGTGAGCAGCTGGTTAGTTAGTAGCTAGCTAGTAATAACCCGTTGTGGGTCTGTAGCTGTGTTTTTCATGCACTTTGGGACACAGTACTCAGTGAATGATGGCAGAGTGGAGAAATGACTGCCTTAAACCAATAACATGAAAGCCCATGGTGCCCCATCCCACTGAGCCCCTTCCGCCCCACCCAAGGATCTGATTCGAGATAGAAGTTTGAGGGAGCTGTGGTAGACACGCACCCCCTCTTTGGCTACTGAAGCTGTGCCTCCTCTCTGTGTCAGCGATTATCCAGCTGCCCGCGAGGCTGATGCACCACTCTCCGGATCCCAGCCCAGCGCCACTGAACACCCACGCGCTCTTGCACAACCCTTTCGTCCACAAAAGATAACAAATAACTTTTCTCCAATAAGCGCAGGGAGGGTGCGGAAGGGAGGGGGACAGGGTTGATGATGCTATTTTGAGAAGGTCTTATTTTTTGGAGATTTCTCAAGGGGTTGACTCAAAGGAAAGATCTCCGTAGATAACGTGTCTCCTCACAAGGGTGGGGTGTGGGGGGAGAGGGGTATCAGTCTCACTTAAATGCTAGGTCCTTTGGGAGCTGGGTTCAGTGAGGATTTATCTGGCCTAAATAAGGCCAGCTTCCTCCGCAACAGCGCTGGCTGGAGGATGTTGTTCACCAGACACGTTTAGTGATGACAAGTGGGAGTACGGGGGTGAGGGGAGGGGGCGTACACAAAAACCCTAAATCAACCCTGCTACTCAACCTCCCATAAATAGATCTGCTGGAAATCATGGACAGGGGACCTCAGATAGCAAAACTCTATACATTCCACCACATACTATGCTTTTTTGGGATGAAAACATGACATTTAAGGCCAAATTTACAAATTGGATTATATTTACAAATCAGATTTCCTTCAAGGGGTCAGATGTTTCAAAATGACTGAATGTCAAAAATTGCTAAACAATAAAGAGGCAGATGAATTCTGCGTGACTACGCATCAAAAATGAGCTAGAAATTTGGGTGGGGTTCCTGAACAATCATCAGTCTATTTAATGTTCTGAGGCCGCTGGAGTGATTACATCTACTGGGGCATAATGATCAACACACAGGCGGGCACGTGCATCGACTGTCGCTCACCCTCTCGGTCACTCTCACACACACAGCTGGAGACATTTCAGCAATACTGTTAGTGGCACTCGGCTCTTTCACTGTGATGGGAGACTTCAGAAACCCCTACAACGGGCGGAGCTACCAAGTGAGCTGTCCTTTTATCAACCAATCAATAGGCTTTACCTTTGGGGGGGCATGTCTTACTCACAGCTCACAGGTGGCACTGAACACTTACAGCCAAAGGACCTGCAGGAGCCAGAAACCCTGCCCCCACCTAAGGACAGTGCACAGTGCTTATCTGCTGACACAACCAGCTGCTTAAGCCTACTGAACCTGTCAATCATTCTACCCTTGCGCTTCCACCGGAGAAGCCAAGGTGGACGCCTAGATTAGAACAAAGGAAAAGAGGGAGCCGCCCGTGCCGAATCTTTTCGGTTCGTCCAGAATTTGTCCCAAATCTCAACAAATAAAAAGCGAAACATTGACAACTACAAGCAAACAAATACTTAGAAAATAAGCACACAATTATAATTAACACAAAATGTAACAGAATGGAATGCTTTCTCGATTCACCCACCCATTTCCTCATTTTCAAGTTAAAATACATATTCAAGGATAACAACATGTTCAAGGAAAATGTCCAGTCATTTCTCAGTGTAAATCAGCGTAGGTTTGACGCAAAAGGCCCCAACTAATCCTAAACAGGAAGGTATACTTTTTTGCCTCCATTCTCATTCTTAAAATAAAAGATAAATCAAGAATGATCTCATAGGCTTCATCAAAAAGTGTTAAATGTTACAATGAGATTAAAAAATATATGAGGAATAATTTATGAATACTTTCACCACATATTATAAATTGAAATGCATTGTAAAATGTATACATGGTATGCCAAAAATTACATAAATGGAAAATAACTAATATATCCGTGATACAACATATTTTGACATTAAAAATATATTCCTTATACATTTGATTTCACATTTTTAACAGATATTACTTCCAGTAAACAGACATACTTGCACTCCCCCCCCCCGCAAAAGGAAGACACTCTCTACATTTAAGCACAACAGCCCCTGTTCTCTTAATACCACAAACACACTGTTACAAAATATAATTGTTTTACTGAAACAGGAAAACTGTAGAGAGACATGTCACAAGATGGTGGGCACAAAAATAAGAAAAAAGACTGCGCTATGAGCACTGGACAGAGATTTTTTTTTTTTTTTAAAGAAAGAAGGAATCCAACACCTTTATGGTCTGTACATTTCATCAGCAGTAATCAGACTACTACCACAGGAGTCTGAAGATATACTGTGTGGCAGGCGACAGGGGTGGCGGGTGGGGGAGGTTCAGGAATGTTTTTTTGGGGGGTGGTACCCCTGGTTTGACCAAAAGGGATGAGGAATAGGGGAGGGGGCCATTGGACTGGCAGGATCACCTTTAGGGTGCCCTCTGGGGGCTACAACAGCCCCTCTGCCCTGTGTAAAGATGGGACGGGAGGGGTGGGGGTGGGTGGTCTGAGACTGACGAGCTGAGGTTACATTCCCTTCCTTCATCCAAGATGGTCGTATTCTTTTATGTCCACAAGCTCTGTCCCGGTTTGTTTTATTTGTATATTTTTGTCTACATCATTCAGTGGCCGGTCCCCCAGGGGAGAAAAGCGAGCAGCAGGGGGAACAAGGTTACTTCTTCTTGGCATTCACGCTCCTGCAGACCCAGTTCATGCCTTCCTGAAACACACAGTGATCGAACACAGTGAAAAGGGGAACAGCGTAGGGGAAAACAATTAAATTGTTACAGGTTTGCAAAAAAGAATACATGTTCAACTTCAAAGGGGAACCTAAAAAAGGGCTGCTGGGTGGCTCCTCCTGCAAAGACTCAAAGCCGTGCATCGAACCCTGACCGTGCCAGGGCCCGACTGTACCCAGCAGCACTCCGGGCCAGTACATACAGTAAACTCCATTTTTATTCACACCCTTGATAAAGCTGAACAAAAGAGATTGTATAAAATAAACTATATAAGTAATGAGGTATATTTTATGCTCAAAAATGTCTGAAAATTCCAAACCTACATTACTATTACAATTGTTCAGAAAAACATATGTTGTTTTATTAATAATATTTTCTTTCCAGAAAGCATCTGGATCACAATTATTCATACCCCTAACTATTCTTTTGAATTGAATCCAACAAAAACAAATCTTCATAAATATACAACTTATTTGAAGTTCATTGGAAGGTTATCTATACAGTGGCCTACAATGGTATCATGTTTCCCTAGGGTATAAAAATGAGTCAGCCATCATCACGATGAAAGGCAAAGAACTCCTGAAAGCACCAGACAAAAGGTTATTGACCTCTGCAGATCAGAAAAAACTAAAACATTAAAAGATACCGCTTTACACTGTTGTGTCAATTATTAGGAAGTTTAAGGCCACTGGAACAGTGGCTATCTTGCCCCCAAATGTAGTGAGACGGATGGTTCGAGAGACAAAAAGAAGTCCAAGGGATACAATTCAAGATCTCAAGTTGAGGATCCCCCCCAGGAAGTTCCATAACCTCGTACGACACTACAAAAGGTGACTACTTGCTGTTATAATGGCCAAGAGAGGAACCACAAAGTACTGATGACAGGAATGTGAATATTTGTGATTCTTGATTTTTCTGGGGGGGGCGGAATACATTTGTGAACTGTTCGATTGCGGTTCGTGCCAATGCATTATTATTAAAGAATATAATTTTCGGAATTTTTGGAGCATAAAATATACCCCATTACTTATATTGTTTATTTTATACAATCTCTTTTGTTCATCATTATCAAGTGTATGAGTAAAAATGGAGCCTACTGTAATTGGCCATGCCATGCTGCTGTGCCCAATCAACCAGAGAAGTAGCTAACGCGCACAGAGACGGAGAAAAGCAGCTTTTCACTGTACGTACTTCAGCGCCTTTAAATGTTTTAATACCCACCCAGTCTGGAAATGCTATTCGTCAAAGGGGGCTCACCTGGATGCCCTCCCCGGTCAGGGCGGAGCAGGACTGGATCTGCCACAGGCGGTCCCGGATGGTGTGCAGATTGAGACCTTCGGCAATCTCGGAGGCTGGGGCCGCTGTCAGCAGGTCCTGCTTGTTGGCGAAGATCAGAACTGGAACTCCGCTCAGCTTCTCCTCGTCCAGCAGCTCGGCCAGCTCCTGCAGACAGGTGTGAACGCACACACATGCGCACAAATGTGTACGAAGGCACACACACCCACATACATACTTAAGCGGATGTACATAAAGATGCATACACACATAGAGCATGCACGCACACACATGCATGCGTACTTGCGTGTGTGAACACGACACACCCACCCATCCACAACACTCTTTTCCAATGAACTCAACACCCTATCACCCCTTATGTGAGCATGTGCCCTACGTTAAGGTTGAAGACAAAAATCCATCCTTTCATTAAATGGGGGAAAAAACGTGTGACATAAAAGAGTACCTGTCCTGTTTCATCAAATCTCTTTCGGTCAGCACTGTCAATGACATAAATCTGAAATAAAAAACATGGTCACGTTTTATTCATAGCCATAGGGAGGCAAAACTGAGGGTCCTCTGGCAATAACTGCTGCGATACCGATGTGACGCTGTGGTACTCACGAGCATGTCTGTGTTCTCAAAATAGTTCCTCCAGTAGGGCCTGATCTTCCTCTGCCCTCCAATGTCCCACACATTCAGCTTGAAGCCCTGAGACTGGACGCTCTTGATGTTAAAACCCTGAAAACAAACAGACAACAGGTCAGGGGAGTGTGTGACCTTTTACCTCTGGCGGGCTTAAAGGTCACCAGCTTTTTCCTGCTGCTTCGGGTAGCTTTCCTGCAGCTTCGGGTAGCTTTCCTGATGGCTTCTGAGTGTTGTGCTGTGTTTGATAAAGCTCTTCCCAGCAGCTACACTTGAGCAAAATAATTAAACCACCTAGGCCTCCTGAGCCTTCTTCCAATTCCAATTACGCAACGGAGGTACGTCTGCTGTAGGTCTCAAGCCATAGCCCGCGCTGTTGGCACGGCACGACACAAGATACAATTAACTTGCTGAGCTAAAGACCAAAGTCCCCTACAAAGGGAACCAATCGTATTCTTGTTTTAGCGCTAAGGGGGGGACCGTGAAGTGAAAATAAACAGTCGCTGGCTGTACAAACGATGCCGGCACTAGTGTGCAGCCTCTTGAATTGACAGGGAATGTCACAGCAATCGAAAGGGATTCAGAACTGTAATTGAGCATTCCAAAATGGGGGGGAAAAGAAGTTGTGAAAAAAGCAAAAGAAAAGCACTCAGCGCATCTGTGCCAGGCGTGACAGAGATGGACTGGGAACATGACTACAACGGAGTGGCATCTGATCCAGGGGGTGTATTTGCACAGCAAACTCCTTCATGCAACACAAAAGAAGATGCTCTCTGAACTGACTAGCCACTCAGAGGGCTTCCTTTGGACACAAATGGGACAAATGTTCTTGTGGGTGCGCACACATGCTGTGGTGTTTTGACAGAGGTTATGACCACAACGGCAGTACGTTCAAACAATGTGCTTGATGTTGCACAGCAGTATTCTTCAAAGGCGCATAGAGACTTTACAATCTTTAAATGACTCAGTAGAAATGAACCAGGAAGGTTCATTCTTTTTGTTAGTGTTAATGGGTAACTGAATAGCCACGGCCGCACATGGATCCAAGAGCATATACCACAGTAGCCCGATGGCAGCCATTTTAAAGTCAAAGTCAAACTCATTCATATTTCACATCTCTCATTTTTTGTAATTTGTTATCTCTACATCATTCAAGCAAAAGAGCTAATTAAATATGTGCTCACTTCCGAGTTTCACAGTCAGATTTGACAAGGTTCAATCATGCATGAATTAGTGAGAAGAGCTGCCCCCCCAACACCCACACATACACACACACGCATGCGCACAGTTATGCCTTTCAGTGCAGTGTATTAGTGCTAACCACAGTATGTCAGCTGAGAGGCAATGAGTGTGCTGTTCAGTCAGGGTACCTGTGGAGAAAGATGATTGACTTAGCGCCCAGCTGTGCATGTGTGTGCATGTATGTGTGTGCATGTAGGTGTACGCCCTCCTTGCTCTCATGTAGGTCTGTGTACACGCACCTGTGTGGGGGTGATGGGGCTGATTTCCTCAGAGACCAGCTGTTTGGGAAGTATGATGTTTGCGCACAAGTGTGTGTGTGTGTGTGCGTATGCACGGACAGCACCTGTGTGGGGGTGATGCGGTTGATGTCCTCAGAGACCAGCTGTTTGGGAAGTATGATGTTTGCACACAAGTGTGTGTGTGTGTGTGTGTGTGTGTGTGTGTGTGTGTGTGTGTGTGTATATGCATGGGCAGCACCTGTGTGGGGGTGATGTGGCTGATGTCCTCAGACGCCAGCTGCTTGAGGAGGGTGGTCTTGCCGCCATTGTCCAGGCCCAGCAGCAGGATCCGCACCTCCTGGTCCGGGGAGCTCTTCAGCTTGCGCAGGATGGACAGCAGACCCTGCGACACACAGACCACACGTTTTCACGCGTCACATAGCACAGGCACAAAGCTTTCAACACTCCCCAATTTAATGAGCCCAAATACACATCACTCTCACTGTAACTATCGCTTATGAACACATACATTACTCTGTGTAGCTTATGAAAGCCTTATTTGCAGTGTTGCCATCTTTGGCATTTTCAGCCAAGTTGACAGAATTGTCACTGATTTTGCACTGAGCTGTGAGACTGAAAAGCCAACCGGCATTTTGGAGGAGCTTTCCCCCAAACAATCTCAGTAATAAATGCAATCTTGAGTTAGAACAGCACAGTGGATTTGTTCCAGGGCAGAAATACAATAGTCATGTTTATGTTTCCTTAGGGACTCTGGTTAGTTGTAAGGTGACAGTTGGTAATATGAAGTGCTTGGGCTTTTTTTTTTTAAACAAAAGGGGATTACTGAGAAAATTACTTTTATTTTGACCAAATCAAGGCCTTTGGGTTCTTTGGTGGACAGACTGTCACCTTGGCTTTGGATGTTGAAATCAGCCACAACCTGGTTTGTTTGTTTTGTATTTGGAGGGCCTGTATTCCTGTTTAGTCTGTCCTCCTTTACCATGGTTTTATTTGAGTCTGCAATGCTTTACTTTTTTGCTGGTTGCCTTTTGCGTCAAACGTGTGCTAATTTTCCTATTCATTATTTTGTCCCAACAAACAAAACAGGTATAGGGGAGTGTTTTAACCCACTGAGGGCTTGAAATATGACTCTCAGTCTTGATTCACTGGGTGTTGGTTGACGATGTGTCATTCAGTTTTCGGTAATTCGAATAACATTTAGACCTGAGGGAGCAGAAATGTCAATATTTGACTCCTTGTAAAGCTTTAAGGGCATGAAATCGACACCAAACTCATTAGTAACAGTGCACCAAGACGTACAGAATGGCAATGGACCTCTGGTCAAATAATCCATCTTTCACTGAATCCCAGTTGTTCAAGATTATATTGCTAGAAGGATGTGAGGATTGCTACTTCGTTAACTGTAACGTTAGCTAAGTAGCTAACTAGAAGCAGCCAGCAGCATGCGTCAAGAACGAATGTTTAGTCCGCAGCATCCACGCCACACTTAACGGGCCATACACAGATAAGAGCGGGGTGAGAGTGACCCTAAATTTAAATAACAAAATATCTAGCTAGCGTTAGCTGATTGTTTTCTCTGTAAATTTAGAAGATATGTACTCTCTCGAATATATTATCTGACATATAAAACATATTTTCCAGGAGGAGATTGCTTTTCTAGCAAAGAGAAACACGATTGTTTTTATCTTTCACCTAGCTAACGTTAGCTAAGTTAGCTAATCTGTCTCATTAAGAACCGGTGCAGTTAGCTGGCTACCTAAACAAGCTACCGTTATGCATCGTCGTCTACAAAACGCATTCGATTATTTGTAACAACTGGACAGAACTCCAGTGGCATGGCAAAGTAGCAAACTGTTAGCTAGCTAATTATAACAATAGAACTCACCATCTCGGTTCAACGTTATATCCCAAAGTCTTGAGACGCCGCGAAGGGTTACTAAGCGCCAGTGACGTAATACACAAATGTGTACGTACAGAATGCGGCAGGCGTAATTCACCAAGCACATATTTGGATGACGTAATATTGAAAACAAGTTAGCGTTTTCTTTTCTATGAATTAACATGCATAGTACTCCAAGGCACTTGCATTGTACATTTTGGGTTTGTACATCTTGGGTTTACACATTTTATAATTTATAGCTTCTGATCATTTTTCATAAAGGTATCTAAACTACCACAAGTGTCTTCTTACATGAATAGTTAATGTTAGCCAACGGACAGGGCTGTGCACAGATCAAATTAGGCGTTTAGGAATAGCTTAAATAGTGCTAGCTAAATAGCAACGACTGGTTTAGCTTGTCTAAAATGTAATTCTAGCTAGCTATACGTCACTTATTTATCACCTTGTAGCTAACATGTACAATTAACAACAAACAAGCAGATTTTAAACTCTAGTGTTTATTTAACGTAAATTTTATTTTTGATAGTTCCCTGAGTGGGGTCAAGCATTGATGGATCAACCCTAGGAGATCTGCCCCTTGTATGGGACTGGAAGAGAAAGTGCCACGTGCGATCTCCCCAGCTTGCCCGTCCACACTTCGGAGTATCCCTGATTGAACCATTTTCTGTTCAACCACCGTGAATTTTCCTCAAAGCAGACTTGCCAAAGGTAATGTATGTTGTTTACAATATTGCGCACACATATTTTAGTGTGTTACCGTCCATTTTTTTTTTTCAAAGGAGGGATTCTAAATATAATGCACCATATGTTCGTAGTAGAGCCTGCTTTGGGGGATGCGTGCCACCTCGCGTCACTGTACCCCATTGCCAGTAATGTACATCTGCAGAATGTTGAAATGTTACTTGCCGGGTAGCCATACTTTTTACCTTAGTCATTCTTGTTGATTGATTTCTGCATTGACTACCAACGCACAGGGGAGGATGTTGGGACAGGTGGTCAAGATTAGGATTTCCTTCCAAATGTGAAGTACTGTAATGTTAAACGTCACACAAATGTGAGTCACCATTTTTGGAATCTTTGTTGCTTCCAATGTAATTGTTTTAATAAAATATTGACGAAATACATTAATTCTCTAACAGTTTGGAAAGCAAAAAAGTTAGGAATTAATTATATGAACTTAGACCCTGTGTATTGGTTATACATTTATAGATAATAAATCAGTTGCCACCACAAACAACAACACATTCCTCAAGCGCCAGAATTCTACTTCATTATATCTACTGGCTGATTATATTAATTTATGAAAGTAAAGACATTTTGTTGAATACCAACACACTAAGCCATAAGTATTATATAAGTATAATGTATTTCCCAATTAAGTAAAGGTTTATGGCATACAACCTTTGAATGTCAGTGGGGGTTATGACCTACTGTTCTCTTGAGTTATTTTTTTCTTCTACACAAAATTACATTGATTGTTGGTTGTACCTGAATGTTCTGTGGTAAAACCTGCAACCATCACAGTTTTGTGTTACAGAGAAAGCTAGTTCCCAACCAAATCCTGTCAAGTAAGACTGCAGGCCTCAGGGCTTGGCTAATTGATGAGTTAATCAATGACTTACCTGGACTTGTTTGAACTCCTAGAAGAGCTGTCCCCCCAAAGGCACGTCCCTCCCTAAATGTGCTCAGCATTGGCAGTCCTATAGGATCACTTTTTATTTCTCAGTCAGAAAAATATATATTTTGTTGATACTGTGGTGAGCACAGGTTTTTCCATGGTGGGGAAGATCATACGGGAACCCAAACCCTGGCCTCCCACGGCATACCTTAGTGACATTACCACATCGCGAAAAGGCCAGACCTCACAGCGAGGCTGGAGTGATTCAAGTGAACCGTGTTGGTGCTTTGCTGACTTTCAATTTTTTTTGTCAGTTGTGTGATCTCAGCAAGCATGCAAACAGATCTGGAATGTTCCAGCACTAGCAAGTGTGTGTGTGTGTGTGTGTGTGTGTGTGTGTGTGTGTGTGTGTGTGTGTGTGTGTGTGTGTGTGTGTGTGTGTGTGTGTGTGTGTGTGTGTGTGTGTGTGTGTGTGTGTGTGTGTGTGTGTGTGTGTGTGTGTGTGTGTGTGTGCCTAATTGAAGGACTATGATCCATATGATTTTCCCCCTTCTGCTGAAATATGGGCTGGGAGCACAGTCTTAGAACAGCGTGTTGGGTGGATACACTGAGGAATCTGCAGGCAGGCCCTTGTGTTATGCCAACCTTGTCATTCACCTGCAGAGTAAAACAGCCTTCGCAGAGGACGACTGTCCTTGCAGAATTAGAGTGAGTTTATCCTTTTGAGAGAGAGAGAGAGAGAGAGAGAGAGAGAGAGAGAGAGAGAGAGAGAGAGAGAGAGAGCATATGAGGAAGACAGGCACACTGCAGCACTGTGAAGGGTGCATGTGTTGACAGAAAGCTGACACGACTGCATTTCAAACTGTCCCAGCAGAACTTGCTCTCACCAGGAAAATACAAATCCTGTTAAGGTTTTAACCACGGGCTGCTGTGAATTCCCAACCAGTAGACTCAGTAATGTATGCATTCACTACTGTAAGTCGCTTTGGATAAAAGCGTCTGCTAAATGGCATATACTGTATACTCAGATTCAGTGTTACCCTGACTGATCGCCCCCTCATTTCTCACAGCCATTGAAGCCGTCTGTGCTTGCTTGGCGTCAGTGGCCCAACAGCAGCAAGAGTGAGCAGGCAATGCAGTGAGACTACTGATTAGCTGTTTATATTTAAATAAAACCATCAAACAATAAAACATACTATTCTGTATTGTCTACCAGGTTTTGTAAGATATCATATATTCATTGCATAAAAGGACTGTGCATTTGTAGTCGTGACAGCAACGCGTGTGAGTTACACACTCCTTAGGTTGGTGAGTCTTGGCTATGACACCTCAAAAAGTGTGAAATAATAAAATGGCTCCGGAAACTGTATGAAAACAGGGGTATTCATGAACCGATGAGACTTAAAAGTTCCACCAACCACCGCTGTGCTAATTTCTTTCTCCTCTTTTTTTGAGTTTGAGCTGTGTAGGAGTTGAAACTGTCAGAGGCCACATTTTTGCCACATTAAAGCAGAACAAAGCCAGTGAGAACACACAATGGAAAAACAAAGGACTTTGTTATTCAGTGTCAGGGGTTGTTATGGTGTGTTTGATTGTCTGGTTATCTGGAATGTCCCCTGCTCTTGTTTCTCTGCAACATGGCTGAGGGAGATGTTCTTTGAACGACTGTCACTTGCATGGTTTTCTAACGGTACAAAAAAATTTAATGGTGGAACGTCAAACCTGAAGTCACTGTTTTCTGTTGGAGGGTAACAAACTACTTGAGACCTATACAGTGGTACCATTACAGTGATACCAATTAGTCAGGGGTTATTCCTGGCTTTAACCAATGGGGATGCTGTGCTTTGCCTGGGGGGGGTGGGTGGTGCATGTTAAGGGTTGTGGGTAACACCTTTAAATGACTACCGATCAGTGTGGCTCTCTGTGTTTATTGTCTGTAGATTGGCTCCGTGAAAGGCTATACTATATTCGGGGCCCCCTGAACCACCCCTCTGTTTCTACCAGTAGCAGTGGGCTTGTGCGGCAACATGTGTTTGCAGCATTACAGTACATTTCCATCTTAAGAATGGATCAAACAACATTTTAGGGTATTGTCTACCTCCAGAAGTTGTCACAGTTCTATAAGCCAGCCCCATGCACAGTTCAGTCACCCAGAGGAGAACAAGGAACCTAACTAATGCGAACAAGATCTTCTGACGGGTCATCGAATGTAGAGCACAGTGTAGGTTCCTTTTATTTAAAATGTTGAAACTGCCGACAGAAGTTAGCAGGGAGGATCAATTTAAAAAGTAGGCTAATGTGTCTGGACTGGAGTTCTACATATGTGGCACATGATGTTTTCCTACCCTTTAACGAAAAATATGAACACTTGGAACCCAGAAGTGGAATTTCATATGCAACTCCGTAAAACTATCTGGACTCATCGGCACAAATGTACAGGATCAAACATTCATAAACAAACCATTGGACCTGTTTTCCAAACATGGATGTGAAGATAAATGTTCTAAAAACTTCAATAATGGATTTTTCCGCATCCAAATCCATCAAAAAGCTAATTGAATAGCTACAAAACAGTCTGTGACTGATGATCCCCTTTCTTTAAGAGGCAGTTCCTCTAAAGTATTGCAGACCTGACATGATGTCCACCAGTGAAAAAATGCAATGGTGTAACTGTTTGCCTCCATCCTATTTTTATTTTTCATTTTGGTTCTCCATTCATGGTGATTTTCCACCCTTCTCCCGACCGTGGCAGTACCAACTGTTACCGGCAGCCCCACGGGGCAGCGCAGCAGTGTAAAGACATGAGAAAATGAAATGTCTTTAAATGTCCTGTGTGGGGTAACATAACTAATGAAGGCCATCACTCCTCCCATAGGTACAGATAGGACAGGACAGTATGGCACTTAGCACCTTCGACATCGACGCCCTCCGCTGGGACCAGTCCACTTTCATGGGGCGGCTCAAGCACTTCTTCAACATCACCGACTGGCGCACCGCCCTGCTGCCCGATGCCAAGCTGGATGAAGCCAAAATCCTGGTTGACAGTTGCAGGTGTGTGGGGGTGGGGGTCAGGGTGTATTTGACTGCCTTTCCACCGACAATTCACAAACAGATTGGCGTACGGGTTTGTCCACCCAACACTCCAGTACCCTGTTTGTCCATCCAATATACCAATACCCCTTCTCAACTCTTTCCAAGGTTTAAATATTGATTCCCGTCTTGTTCTGTGTGGTAATAATTTGCAGGGGATCATTATGGAGGGCTATGGGGTGCGAGGCGAGGGGGGGGGGTGTGGCTGCTTATTAACCTGGTGTGTCATTGTTTGAAAATGAGTCAGGGGGCCCTCAGCACAATGGCAGGTGCTGGAAGTATCAATCTCCAACAGCACATTTTTTTTACTATCTTTCAACGCCTCTGTTCTTTAGTAGAGTTCCTGGCTCCATTGTGCTGATGCAGTGATGTCACTGTGCTCATGGGATGATGTCGCTGATCTGATGAGATAACACCACTGCACTAGTGTTATGGCGATGTTGCCGTGCTGAGCTCGTCTGAGCGGGGGTCACATGATCTGGTCACATGTTCTGCAGAGCCGGAACTGTCCCCCCCGGTACCACCGAGGAGCAGCTCCACTACGCCAAGAAGCTGTACGACTCCGCCTTCCACCCCGACACGGGAGACCGCATGAACCTGATCGGCAGGATGTCCTTCCAGGTGCCTGGTGGCATGGCCATCACAGGCTTCATGCTGCAGTTCTACAGGTGAGCTGTCGTAGTTATTCAGGTAAGACTGTATTTGCAGGCTTCATAATGGAGTTGTACAGATGAGCTATCGCAGTTGTACAGAATAGGTGGGATTCTTTTTTGCAGGCTCTGAACTACAGTTACACGGGTAAGCTCATACTATTTGCAGGCTTTGTGTTGCAGCTACAGTTAAACTGGGATGGTCATCTCAGACTCTGTCCTAGGTATAAAGGGCACTACAAGTAAGCTCTCAGGGATTCTCATTTCCGTTGTTGATCTGATGTTAGAATGTTCTACGTCTCGGAAGATTGCATATTCAATTAATCAAACCCCACCTTTTATTCCCAGCACTGTGTGGAAGCCATGGTATTTCTGTGTAAATAATGACTCACTATAAAGAGATCTGCATTCACTCCTGCTCTCAGTCAGGGAAATTAAGGACATGAATGAAATATCTCTATTTTATGAAGGAGTGGTCCTTAGGCTTTCCTTCACGAATATTTATTCAAAATAATAAAAGGCCAGTTGTTCCTTAATTATTTTCTTGCTAATGAACAAAGTGCTTTAATGCTACTCCCAAGTATTCAAATAATAATCTCTTGGTTTAATATTTGAAAAATTGAATGCTCTGCCTCATCCCCAATTAGCTAGGAAGCAGCCATGGTGCAGCTGTACTGGCAACATGAGGCCAGCTAACACAAAACGTCTGAAGAACGTTAGGGGACATTCCAGTTAGATTCCCATTTGGTTGTGAGATAACATTACGATGAGAATGTCCCCCAAACAGTTTTCGAATGTACCTATTGTTCCAAACAAGTTCTATCAAAGTCACAGAACAGTACAGGCAACCGTAACATCTCCTGATGGTTATCATTTAGTCATGAAAAAAACATAATGGAAGATACGTTTCTATGACGTTTCAAGAATATTCTGAATTCTGAAACTGGACAAATGTATGTGGTATTTATGGTAATATTCTACTGTAGCTGGGAGTTTGAGGTTTTGGGGGGGGGATGTCGACCTGGTGGGGTAGTGGTCTGGAGTGACTCATCTGTCTCCCTGTCTGACGTCCCTTTGCAGGACGGTTCCGGCTGTAGTGTTCTGGCAGTGGGTTAACCAGTCCTTCAACGCCTTGGTCAATTACACCAACCGCAATGCTGCCTCGCCCATCACACCCAGGCAAGCGTGTGCGGGCATTGCACTCTCTTTGTCTTCCTTTTACCTCTTGCAGTGTAATCTTAAGAGGATTGGTCTGTTGCACGGTATCTGTCAAATGCTTCTGAAAGGCTGGTTCTGAGGCTGTGGTAATGCAGGATCAAGGAACAGGGATGAACAAAAAGAATAGGTGCATGCACATGAACTTTATTTCTACTAATCCCCTCTCTCTCTCTTTCTCCCCCTCTCCTCTCCTCTCCCTCTCACAGTCAAATCGGGGTGGCCTATGTGACAGCCACTACCACCGCCCTGGCCACGGCTGTTGGACTGAACCTGTACACCAAGGTATAGCACACCAGCAGTCAAGCACCTTATAGCAAAGGGACCCAGGGCTGTGCTGCCCCTTAATGCTTACCACATGATTCAATAATACTAACAGGTGTTCAACTTTATTGATTGACAATAATCTGTTATTTGTATTTGTATTTTGTATTTGTATTTGTATTTGTATTTGTATTTGGTTTAGTGGGGCCTGGAATGATTAATGGGACAGCTAATACACCTGCCTTGAATACTCTGATCCTTCATATTAACACAAATGCAAATAATAACACAGCACATTTATTTCACATGGGATTTACAGCGTGTTTAACGTAGAGATGTTGAATAAAGGTCAGCGCTCAGCTGATAGCTCAGTCATGCCTTATTTGCTGAGAGCTCAGCTGGAATGGAAACCAGCTCTCAGGGTGAGGCCTCCAGGGCTGTAAATTGGGATGGCGGTATAGGGAGGTGGGAGAATGAGGACACAGGGATGACCAGCCCTGCCCCCTCCCTGTGTCCTCAGAGAGCGCCCCCTCTGGTGGCCCGATGGGTGCCCTTTGCCGCTGTGGCTGCCGCCAACTGTGTCAACATCCCCATGATGAGGCAGCAGTGAGTTACCTTTCGAGGAAGGGGGGTTGTAGGGTAAGGGTGCCTGGGTGTACGGAGGTGGTGTGGGGGTGTAGGAATGAGGATGTAGGGAGAAGGGGTTTGGGGTATGGGGGAGGGGGTGGTGGTGTTGGGGTTGAGGTTGGGTGGGGGTATAGGGAGGTGGGAGAATGAGGATGTAGAGAGATGGGGGTTGGGGTGTAGTGAGGTGGGGTCGGGGTGTTGGGAGGTGGGTGGCTTTAAGCAGAGAGCTGGGGGCGATTAGGGGGAGAGAATGTTGAAATGGGGGGATACGAGCTGATCAGAGACTGCCCTGGGACCCCTCCGGAGTGTCGGAGTGCATGCGTGTGTGCTGGGGGAACAGAAATGGAGTGGGGTTTTGGGGGGGTAGCTTGTTCCAGCTGGTACCAGCTGGTGCCACTATCTGACCTCCTTTTCTGTTCCCAATCCCCCCTGCCCCCGCCCCCCCCCAGGGAGATCCTCGGCGGTATCGCTGTCACAGATGAGAACGGGAACAAGCTGGGACACTCCAGGGTGAGTGCTGCATGAGACGGCCGGTCACGCTCAAAGGATGTGACTCTGACAGCGCCGTGCCCGCCCCAGTGGCTCTGCCCGGCCGAATGTCTACACGACTGTATGGAAATCTTCATTGTAACATTTAGCCATTTTAAATAAAGACACCTTTTTGTCTGTAATTAGATATCCCCATCTAACTCTCTAACTGCCTCTCACTCTCTTCCCCACTCTTTTTCCATCTCTTGCTACCTCTCCCTCCTGCTCGCTCTCTCCTTTTCTCTCTCTCACTCTCACTCTCTTCCCCCCCTCTCTTTTTCTCTCCCTCGCTCTCTCTCCCTGCTGCAGAGAGCAGCCGCCAAGGGCATCACACAGGTGGTCGTCTCTCGCGTAACCATGGCAGCCCCGGGCATGAGTGAGTGTTAGCGCCAACTACTGTACATCATACTACCAAGAACATAGCTCCTAATAATGACTTTTACATTCAACATTATTTTATATAAGGCACTAATAATGATTTGCAATTGCAGCATTACCTTACGTAAGATAGTAATAGTGATTTATAAGTGCAAAATAACCTTATGTAAGACAGTAATTGTGATTTATAAGTGCATCATTACCATATATAGGACACTAATAATGATTTATAAGTGCAATATATACCTTATATAAGGCGGCTCATATTCCTGTTTGGCACCCCAGATGTTGTCAAATAATCATCCAGAAGAGTAACACTCCCTTGCATCCTACTCCCATACTCCAAGTGATTAATCTGCATTACACTGTGTCAGATTTCACTGAGGGGAGTAATGGAGTATGGAGTAATGAGGAACCTAGTAGTACAGGATCCCTTTTACCGGTGAAAACATATTTTGTTTCTAGAATCACTCAGAAACAATATACGATCCCAGCAACATTAATGTAATTTCATGTGCCATACCACGGAAGCACTTTGGTGCTTGTGATTTTTTTTATAAATCAATTTTGTAATTTAAAAAAAAGTCCTCAGTCAATTCAAGAGAGCGCAGACAAGCGCGTGCCCTCCCCCGAAGTGTGTGCTGCCAGCCTCAGTGTCTTTTCACTCGACCAGCTTGAGCTGCGCAGTTGTTGCATCGTAGGAGCGCTCTTCATGCGCATGCGGTGCAGCCGGACTGCAGGCGCTCCTGTTTTCCGGGCCTTCGTTGGATATGCCGCACCTTCGCGACGCGAGACGGTTTCACCGGACGAGGGAGAAGGGCAGAAAAAAAGTCTCGTCAGAAAATCAGCCAGATGTCCGTGGAATATGTTTACGTTGGACGTGGAGATTGCCACCTGTGTGTCGCTGGAGCTGGAGAAGATGTTATGTGTTCTGCCGAGGGCCTTCTCTACCTTGTGTGGGGAAGGTTTTGTATTCTGAGTCTGTTTGTGGAGACTGTGACCGTCGGACTCTCGAGCTGCTGTGACTCAGGCTCATTTGCCCGATGAATGAAATCCTCCCCTTCCTTCCTTCCCATGACATGAGAGTCATTTTTCTCCCTTCCCCCTTTCTTTCTCATTTCAGTCATCCTGCCCATTGTAATGCAGAGACTGGAGAGATACAAATTCATGCAGGTGAGTCTGGCATCTGCGTAACAATGTGGGGGATCCCCCCCAAATGTGGATTCTCCATGTCTGAACTAGAAAGGGTTGTGAGGGAGAGGACAAGGATGGAGGGACACCAAGAAAGAAAGGGGGAGATAGACAGCGACAGACATAAAGAAATTGTTTGGCAATGCTGTATGTTTATGTTCAATAAAAGGCATGAACATAAATGACAGGCTGCATTCAAACACTTTATGATTTTTCCTTCTTTTCTTACCTTGCGTCCTTCCTTCGACGTCACAAGGGAACAAGGAAGGGAAGGAGAGGAGGCGAGGAAACCAGGACAGTGCTATAACAAATCAAATTTGATCAAATGATGAAATTAATAATATTTGACTCTTTTATTTACTTTTTCTATGCTCTATCTCAGGGGTGTCAAACTCATTCCATCGTGGGCCGAGTGTATGCAGGTTTTTGTTGCAACCAGTGCACTACACCAGGTGATTTCACTAATTAGCTTCCTTCAACCAAGGAGGGAACTAATTGAAATCACCTGGTGTTGTGCACTGGTTGCAACAAAAACCTGCATACACTCGGCCCACGATGGAATGAGTTTGACACCCCTGCTATCTCTTTCTATTCTCTGCAAGCTATTTGTTCATGTTATTGTTACATGTATGTATGTCTCTTTGTGATCTGTAGTCATGGTGACATTTACAAAATGTATCCTTCATTCGTTCCCTCCTTACTTACACTAATACACAGACTTTTCCACCATCCTTTAGATTACTAGTTTGAAGAAAGGTGTTGTGGGACTTGCAGTCATGTATAGCAGGACTTGCAGTCACATATAGCTTCCTTCCGCTGAAGGAGGAGAACAAGGAACAGGTCATGTTTCATGCCTTAGTTTATTGAACAATTCAAACATTCCCTGTTGTGGCAGCAAGCTAGGGGAGACAAGGGGACAAGGAAGGATGCATTTTTAAAGTATTTGAACGCAGTCAGAGATGGGGGGGGGGGGGTAGGAAAGAGCGAGAGCGAGAGACAGCTGGTCTTAAGGGAGTAAGGACTCCGATCAATATGAGCCTCATCTGAAGCCCATCAATCAGGCTGCTCTCCTCAGAGCCGTCTCAAGCATCGATCATGTCTGTGGCTGAAGACGGCCTCAGCAGAATGGCATTACCGCCCCTGTGACGCTGCGCAGACTACAGCACTGTCTCCCCTCTGATTCAGCCCTGTCCACTGACACAGCCCCAGCCCCACACACCACACTGAACCACACAAACCTAGGGAAAGTCTTTGGTTTGGACATACAGTACTGTGCCAAGCATTAATGAAAGGCTTTCTGCAATGGATGTCCTCATTGTGCGCTGCTTAACATCTAATGTCTATGCTTAATTTCCCTGGGTCTCATTTTTCAAACGCTTTTTTGTCTTCGAACTCAAGAGACGAAAATCTATTTAACGTGCGTATTTTAAATGGTAACGGAAAGATCAAATATTCATCGGTTTCCAGAGAACGGCTCGTCTGTCGGTGGCTTTTTTAACAGAGTTCAGCAGTAATTAAGATGCAAAATAAACGTGGGTTATTCAGCCTTTGGATGAAGAATGGAGGACATTTTAAGGTTTTTAACCGTTTTATTTTTTTTCTGCACATTTGCTTTGTTTTTACAGAGAATAACATTTCTCCACGGACCGTTGCAAGTGATGATGGTGGGAGTCTTGTAAGTAAAGACAGGCAACCATTTATTTGTCTCAGAGACAAAGTCTATTGTGAAGTGCAGAGGTGTGTTCAGCCAGGTGACTGTTTAATGATAGCAAACCCTGCTGGTTTCAAATGGCTAACAGAATGGATTCTGGCCCTCTGAGAACACCACCTCAAAGGGTTTTTCCTTGTAACCCATTCAAACTTCCCATGAATGATCTTGTAAAACTATTCCCTGCTGTTGGCAAACAATGATGGCGTCACACCCCAGAAAACCAGAAGGACGGGGGAGGTTAAAAGTGCTCACAAGCATTTGCCATGATTAAGGGTTAAGAGTTCAAGGTGAAGGATCAATGGTCATGAGGAATAACTCTCGTGTCCGGGCCACAAACACCCTAATAGGGCCTGTATCCACAGCACAGGGCCTGACTCCCCTATGTCTATCTGTGTGAAGAGTATAAACCTGTTCATATCCTCTTTTTTCTTGCCGCCTTCTTTCCATTTGCTCTTTTCTTAAAAACCCTCTTCTTCTTTTTCAGCCTTGTCTTCATGGTGCCTGCTGCCTGCTCTCTATTTCCCCAGAGATGGTAAGAACCACCAACTCCTCACTTTAGTTTTGTACATAGTTTACAGTGGGGATCTCAAACTCCAGTCCTGGAGGGCTGCAACGTCTGCAGGTTTTTATGGTTTCCTTTCAATCCGCAGTAAACGTAAGTCTTGTAAACGAGGTGTGCGGTGTCTTTAGCCAATCAATGAAACACACCAAAAGCCAGCAAGCACTGCAGGCTCCCCAGGACTTGAGTTTGAGATCCCTGGTTTACAGGGAGGAGAGTTCCTCGATGTGGGTTGACATTTTCCCTCTGCCCCCACCCCTATTCTGGTTTAATTTCCAGCTCGATGGCCGTTTCTAATTTGGAGCCAGAGCTGAGGAACGCCATCATTTCTCAATACGGCGAAGGTGTCCACTGTGTTTACTTCAACAAGGGTTTGTGAACCCATCTGTCCAGATTTTGATACCTGATGGCCGTGCCCCACACATCCTCCTAACTTGGGCCAATCCTTAGAGCCCTTTGGCAGGACCAGTCCAAATGGCGGCATAGTGGGGGTGGTTATCACACAGAAGTTTCTTCTTTGATTCAATGTTGTAAGGAAACTGGAAAATATTATTTATAAGAAAGGGATTTTGGTAGATAAACCAAGCACACCCTGAATACAGTACTGTTGCAGGGCTGGTGAACAAAATGCTTGCTGTGTCCAGAAACCAAAACATTTTTCAATAGTTTAATTGTTAAAGGTTCAAGATATTGTACAGAGCTTAAAATCTAGTTGATTTTTTAATGGTTTCTATTAGACATGTTAGATAATCAGTCAAGCAAGTATTTGTATTTTTTTCCAGACAAAGACCCTAGGTGCCTTATTTTTTTCTCTCACAGAATCGCAATGACAATAGGTGATGTTTTAAATATTTGTAATTGCATGACTTTCACATGGTTTACAGTTGGGAGGCAAGTCATTACATCAACTCATCTAATGCAAGTTATGTAGAATGTAGTTATGTGTAGAACCAGGAGAGTGGTTGAAACGCTGTTTGTTGTACATTATTAGCTGCAGTTGTCATGTCATTGCCAAGGAAATGTTCGGGAGAAAAGCAGTGTTTAAAATGGATTCAGCCAGACAGCAAGGTCCCATGCACTCCCCCTAGGGGCTGTGTTTGATTCCTGCTGGCTGGTCATAAAGTAAAAGGATCAGATGTTTGCCTTGAATTACGTAATGCTGAAATTAAACACTTTCCCCTATCTCATAAAGGGTCCTACCGACACCTAATAATCTTTTTTGTGCTTCCAAGGATTCTTATTAGATAGTCTCGGGAATTGTGTATAATTTGCTTGACCTACCAATGAAAGTAAAGGTGAGATTACTGCTGGAGTACACAATGGGCAGATGACCTCATGCGCAGCCATGGCAACGGCCTGCTAGATGGATGAGCTGTCAGTGGTTGTGACAACAGTGTAGCTTGCTGCTGGAAGACAGGCCTTACCCGTTTAAACATACATAATCCTTTGTTGAAAGTGGGCGTCTGGGTAAGAACACCTTCTAGGCGTCTTTGAGGTCATCATGGGACCAGTACACGGTTATCCAGTTTGGGGTTAACAAAATAAAAACTCTGGTCTTGTAATCATCAAACTAGAAGATGGTCCTGTGTTTCCAGTGTCACCATGCAGCCAAATGATATTTGGGGTACATCTGAACTGGGGGTTGGGGGGCACACTACTCTTCATCCCACAGAGTAGGCTCTGCTGGGTGTCGTGACACTGTGTGCATTTCATAAACTCTGGGCCTTTGGATAAAGCGCTGGGTCTTTGGATCAAATTTCAAAGTGTATCTGTATGCCATGTCTGTGAATGTGAAGTGAATAAAAAAACATGGTTTGAAAACAGCACAGAAATTTTATTCACATATTGTATATAAATATACAAAATTAAAACCATCAAGGTGATCCCCATAAAGGCCCACCCATCCCAAAACTCTATTGTACCCTTGCATGCTATCCCTTTAGAGTGACAAATAAGTTGTCAATGTTGTGTTACAGTAAAAAAAAGAAAAAAACAAGGCATGCAAAACATGACATTTACACAAACGACTCTGAAGTTGCACAGTAACAACAAAATGGATTGTCCTTTACATTGTCTTCACCAAACAACAGTGTCCGCCCTGTACGTGTCCTGTTCAACAGTAATGAAGCAACTATGGTTGAAATTTGACTTTATATTGTAAAAAGTGTTAATGTACAAAAAATTATTTTGAAAATGTAAAGCACTTCACTGGAGGTGCCTGGCTTCAACTGTAACTGTCAAAAAACTTGAGAAACTTGTTACTTCCATTTCATCCTTGACTGAAGACCCTCTGCGTTTCTTCATGTGCCTTAAACTGCATGATAAGAAATGTATTATTACACATACAACTTACCAAAAATGACTCCTAATAATAACAGCAATTCTTAAAAGTTCAAACTTGATTGCATTCATCCAATTCCCAACTGTTAAATTTCTCTGCATGTTTAGGAAATATGGGGATCATAAACAAACAAACAAACAAACCACTTTTGAGACATACCTTGGAGACATCAATTAGAGCTTCTGCTTCTTCTTTGCTGGCTTGATGGGAATGATGTCATCATCAATCTCTTCCAAATCCTCCGATACATCAGACTCTACATCATCTTCATATGCTGGGGGGGGGATCAGAAAGGTACCTAGCTGTCATTCTCCTGCCTCGTTGGTGTATTTGCCACAGCCTTAAAGCAGAAGTGGTGAGTTAAACCACCCACCCCCCGACTGAATAATTCATATCCTGTTTTCATCCATATGTCATCTGAAGCCAGGGAAGATGACCTCATGTGTACGCAGTCAGTGAAGCAAAATCATGTTTTTCTACATCTGCAGCAGTTTTTAGACCGACGCTGAACTGCGGAAAATTATCTACATGCCTCCTTCACAGGCGCGGTATCTATAAACCGCAGTTTTAAAAAGCTTGCTTTTGGCGGCGGATAGTGTGGCAGTCTAACGCACCGTATCTTGGCTGGTCCGATACGAGCGTGGCTGCCTATCAGGGACGTGGTTCGAAAACCCTGAAATGGAATTTAAAAATGCACCCAAGACCCAACTTACACACGTGTAGTAAGAGCCACTTCCTGAGGCTGTGTGGGACTTTAACGCTGCACTTACTGGAGAGGGTAAATGGTAACCCGCACTCAAGTCTTGTCATTGGTCGGATTTCAGGGGGGCCTCCCTCCCGGGTGACACTAGTTCTTAGTGCAGTGACATGCCCTGTGGTCTGGAATGGAAACCCTGACCATTCCAGTGTCTACTGTGGCCAGGAGACCTGTGGGGCGATGCACGGCTGGCCATAGCATTGCCCAAGGAGGAAGGGATTTAATTTGGCAGTTTCCCCCACCTGTGTTTCAGAAACACCTATGACTCATCTGGCCCATCGGGTGCCTGCAGTCTTCCTGCACCAGCTACGTATTAAGTGCAGCCCACCAAATGCAGTAACTTTTCGATTCAGCTGGTGGACAGCGGAGTAAAAAGAAGTGCCGGTGTGCAGCCCGTGCTTGTCAGGACATGCGTGCTAGTCTGCACTTTAGCAAACTGACAGAGGACATTGCGTTGATGAGATGAGCCCACAAACATGACTGCATTCCAACTTGGGAGGAAAGGTGGAAAAAAAGAGTAAAACCTTCTACGTTGACGTCATCCTACATAGATTGGTATGTGTGAATAAATGGAAACAGTTAGACACTATTCAGAGCGGTGTTAAGACAAATGGGATTTTAAAATGCAAAACTGAGGAAACAATCCATATTTCTGGATAGTGTACAGAGGTCTACAGTAATCAATCAAAGCATATTTCACTGGAATATTTCCTTCGATGTTTGCCGCAAGACAGTTTTGACTAACCCCAACACACACACACACCGTGGAGAGCTATCACTCTTACCAACGAGATGAAGTCCGCTCACACAGACGGGTCCCGTTCCAGACTTAAGCCTGAAAGTCACAGGGGCCTTCACCTCAAACTCTCCCATGCTCACCTGCAGAAAAACAGTAGAGACTGCATGAGGATGAAGAACACAGAGGTCTGGGAGAACTTGGACCCCAAACATAAGTGCCATTGCGACTACCATGGGCAGGCAGGAAACGTGAAGATTGGCCACTGGCACGGATACTTTCTTCCCCCGGTGATTCAGGGCAGTCACCTCCACCACGTTGCTCTCTTCCTTCGCTCCAGCTCCTAGACAGACCTGCAAAGGAGTGAAACCGTGTGAAATGCTGTTACTCTACAAAGACATGATCCATGGGAATGGTCCATTTTATGAGTCTGTCATTAGGTAGGGATTTATTTGGGTAGTTTTTCTTATTTTCACATTACAGAATATGTACGATGGAAAATGTATTCTTTTACTATTGTGTGTATATATACTTAGCAGACATGCTTGTCCCAGGCAACATAGTATCAACACACACGGATATCAGTACTGGGTCAAATATGTATTCAAAATACTCGAACTCTTTAGATGCCAGGATCATTTGAAAACACAGCAAATCCCTGAGTATTTTTTTAGCAAAATATGTTACTAACCAAAATGTAGAACCGTATGAAAAAATAATTTTGTTCTGAAAATTGATTTCTTTTAAAATTGTCAGTAGTCTTCAGGACTAGTTCAGTGGTTAAAGAGAGGATCCATAACCAAATCAAAGCCTTGCACGTTTTATTTAAATGTAACAAAATAACCCTCGCAAGTTAGCTAGCCATATAGTACCCACCGTCCGGAGATCCAAATAATGTTCTACGTTTTCATCCTCGTCTCCTTGAAACGTGTAGAACGGGACTTGGGAAGACAACTCACAACCTACAGAAATAAATAACACGTCTTTAAATATTTTAAATAATGTCCGTCACATAACTTTTCTGTGATTGCTTGTCAACCGACCTACTCAAGTGGCTAAGCAACCGACCGGATTCATTTACGAGAGATATGTAGACAGAATATCCCACGTGTGCAGCCTGTGGCTAAATTTGCTAGCACTAGAATCACAACTTAGAAAACATTCGTTTACGGAGGAAAAAAAACTTACTGAAAAAATAGCTTTCCATTCTTGTGGGACCTACCCTTCCACTCTCTGACGATTCGTCCTCTGTGAACGACATTTCAACTCTTAATTTAGAAGAAATGTGAATCTAGCTAGCTGTTTTCTACTACACTTGCGACAATCAAAAAGAAAGCGGCCGCGTCGCAGAAAATATTTCGTCAAAATGCTAGACACCAGGGGACCATCACTAAATTACGTAACTTTTTATGCCGATTGTTGAGCCTTAACTTTTTTAAATATCAGTGAGTTAAAATTCTAAAAGGCGATTTATACAAACCAAATACTTATTCTTAGACAATGGCACAGGACGTACAATGTACGTAAAAAGTCCAAGACCGTACAACCAAAATTGACGTTTTGCAGAACTCGAACCGGCCCCTAACGTAACCAGTGGCGGATTGTATGTATAACCGCCAATAATATATTTTTGTTTTAATATTATGATTGGCAAATGCATATAAACTAGTTTAATTTCACCGTAAAAAAGCTTTTGTAGTTAAATATATTCTAAATTAAACCTTATGTTGACTATGGGAAAACAACCTTTGGTCAGAGGTACAATTACAATTTACAAAAAGGTAGTTTACTGCATGGCATAGTGAGATTAAAATGTTTGCAAGAATAACTAATAAGAAGCTCAATGAGACTAAATTGATTGGCCTCCTTTGATGGTCGCAATGACACAAGGCCGTAACCATGGAGTCAACATTGGGGGGGACCAAATATTTTTTATATCAGCTAGGCTATATATTGGGGGGACATTTTGAGCATATCTGAATATTGGGGGGGATGTGTCCCCCCCAATATATATGGTCGTTTCGGCCTTGCAATGACATATCTGTCCCTATTTGATAAACGTGATATGGACATCACTTTTACCACTTTATCCCAATAGGCATTACAACCAAAGTATAGCTCAAGTTTATGCCAATATATTACTGAAATCCTTGAACAGGTATGTCAGGAAAATTATTAAAAGTGCAAGCTATATACAAAGTAAAAAAGCAACACTGACAACACTTTGATTGAATTTTGATTTTTAATTAAAAATCTTCATAACAGCTCACACAAATGATACTTTTAACATTCACGTACCTCCCAACGTAGGCTACTGGACAATCATATGCAAAAGGACCCTTACCCGGGTTCCAAAAAAATTAAAAAAGGACTAACCCAAAGAATGAGAAGAGCTGGAGCATTAAGATTTTAGCACATTTAATGAACAGCATTTCAACGTCTAAGATTCCTTTCTCAATAAACATTTCTTTAACATATACAGCATAACCTCCACAAAAAAAGATGTTTGCATGCCATTTGAATAGGGACTACACAGTCTCAACATTAGTATTGAGCGGTCTCCAGTTACTCTTAATAATCTATTAATAAGACACAATACCTCAAATTTCTCAAGTTACATTAATTTTGATCAGTAATCATTCTAAATCACTGTTGATTTTAGTATCTGGAATAACTAAATTTTATTTGATTTCCATGCCCTTGCAGATGATGTTCATTGGCTTATTTTTCATCTAGGCTATTATATTCCCTGCATGTAGGCTTGATGCGTACAATGTGTTCCCCATTTATTCAAAAGCATCCGGATAATGTATTTATTGTAGAAGACATCTTAAGTTGCCTGTGGATTGGGGCTCCTGCTGATTTACATAATGAGAACCTGGAGGGCACAATGCCCACGTGAAAGCTTTTCTCCTCCGTGTGCAATCCGCCCCCATTAGTGTGGAACACAAATGAAGAAGGCATCAAGAAATGAAAGCAGCCATTTTGTTTTTCCTTCCTGAGTTTATTTTGAGCCCACCCTCCCCAACACACACACACACACACACACACACATACAGACTCTGGCTGTAGTAGTAATTTTTCATGAAAATCACTGATCAACTTCTCCATCTCTCGCATGCGTGCATACACACCATCACAAGCTCCTTCCCATTATGATCACATCATTTTGGATTCCTTCCACTTTCACCTCTTTGAAGTGGCCCAGTTCTCTATAGAGGTCCAGCATCCTTGCATCACCCTGCCTCACCACACAGAAGGCACCTTTTGAGCCTGCATGGGCAATAAAAGAGACGGAAAGACACTTTATCTACTGTACAGATACTCAACTGGGTGTGATTAACACTGAGAACTCGAGATATCTCTGCCACTGTTTAGGCTACGTGTTCTGAATTTTCAACACAGCGTAGGCCCAGAAACAGAACCTTCATGTCTAGAACAACAGAACAGACAGTAAGGGAAACCTCAGACAGAAGTACAGAGGACAGACAGGGCTGGCAATGTCTTTTGTGCACCCCAGAGTTTCTTGACAAAGCACACAAAGCAATCATTAAAAAAAGATTGTGTTATGTAGGTTATTTTCAGCCCCTCCCTATTTTTGCTGTAATTTCAGGGAATTAACTTTTCATTAGTCTGTTACTGACCCATTCAAGGCTCATGGTGACATGAATGAGTCCCACTTTTTTGATCTAAGATATAAAGATGGTTGTGATATTAACAGGGTCTGTTCTACATTAAAATGGGGCAGGTGACTTAAGACACAGACAGAAGGTAGGCTGGTATTCTACTACTTCTGGTGCTACTTCTGTTAGTATACTAGCTTACTTCTACTAATACTTCTTGAAAGAGTGACAAAAAACATTTTGTCTTTTTCTGCAGACCACATGAGTGCCTGCGGGGGTGAGATCAGACCACCCACACAGATCATAAACAGCACCGGCCCTTCCAGGGTTCAGTGGTTTCAACTGCTCCTCTTATGCACTCAGCTGTCATGCAGCACAATCACATTTTCTATCAGAGTCTGAGCTGATTTAAGGAGGCAGTGGGGTGGGTAGGGGGGTACCTCTTGATGTGCCCTCACATAAGTGAACCCCCCTCAGAAGTTACCTACCGCTGGCTTTCAGTGAAGAGAACAGGCATCCCATCATGTTCTTGGCCACGGTGGGTTCTGTGACCTTGGCATGGATCTGCGCTTTGATCAGGGTGGGGAAACGTGCGAGGAACGCTACTGGCAGGCTCCCAACTTCCTCGCGCTGGCTCTCTGCCATTCCCTACAGAACCCAGCAGAACAGGACCGAAACGGGGAAAAATGTAAGGAAAATAATAATTTAATTGTTTGTGATATTAAGGAAAAAGTACCCCCCACAAGTAGCCTCAGTGTAATAATGTAGTCATCGATTGCTCATTGTCTGACGGTTTTGAGCACTGATTGTACACATTCTATATCATGCTTAGCACCATTCGATAATTCAGATAAATCAGATAATTTGATAATACACCAGATTCAGCATACACAGGTTGCTTGCCTCCTTGCTATATGGCATTGTCCTGAATGTGAATAGCGAGTCTGGGAAATGTACTCATTTTAACACGCATGAGGTCGCACAAATGAAAGATTCCAACCCTCCTTGCCCTTACCAACCCAGCGGGGTACTGACCTCAGTTCCTTTGCTGGACACACCCTTTTCTGAGTCAGGTTTGCCACGTTTTTCCTGAGTGCCTGGAATCTGGCTTGTTTTGCCCTTTTCCAGAAAAGTTTTGGTGTGGGCGGTTCCCAAGGCATAGCCACAAACTCCCTCCTCATCCTCCAGGATGAAGCCGTGGTCTGGGCTGAAGCCGAGGAGGCTTCCCTTTAACCTTGCGGAAGAGACGGCGCCGTCACTATGGGGTACTATGGCACTGCTGGCTCTCCACAAAGGACAAAGGGCAAAATGTGGATGTACAGCAATGATCCTGGATCAGTTCCAGTTTCAGGTTTTTGCACAACACTGTTGGGATTCACTGATCCTAGATCAGTGGTTGTGGGCAGCATTTACTCAGAGCAGCCAAGACAGTAAACCAGATTGATGTAAACCAGACTTTTGCAGGGTGGAGGAAAAAGTGACTGAATGTGCGTGTGTGTGCGTGTGTATATGTGTACTTCTTCAACAGAGCGACGAAAAGCCCAATATATCACCAAGCTACCTGCACCTGAGCGTAACTGGATGCGCATTCCAGATGTGCAGCCTCATGAATTAATCAGCAAACCAATGAGAGGCAATATAAAGTGACGATGAGTCATGAATCTGCCTGCGTCTGTCGTAGACCTTCACCTGTCCTGCACTGAATCTGCCTGCGCCTGTCACACATTCTCATCTGTCCTGCAATGAATCTAGCTGTGTAGCAGTCAAGCACGCTCACCTGTCCTCCATTGAATCTGGTTGTTCTGAGGAGGCACAGCTGGCCGCCCCCTCGCCGTGCATGTCTCTGCTTATCTTGTTCACCGCAGCCTGTATGGAAGAAAGAAACAGGAAAATCAGCACAGGTCAGAGAAAACCTCCAGGGGGCTGTGAAAGTCCTGGCTCATCACTCTGAAACAAATGACAAATGTACAGGTAGGGATGCTGACTCATCAAGGCTGAGGATCTGTACCCCTCTCCAAGATTCACCCTCGTGTGGCACAGAGGAGGGCGGCACAGCTCAGTTGGGGTGCAACTGCTGTCTCTGGTCAATTCGTGAGACAACGATGGTTTGAAAGATGGGGAAGGAAAATAATAGTCAACAAAAAAAAAAATCACAATTCTAACATTAGAATAGACGTGTGCACACAGAGTAAAAACGTTACAATTTCTGTAACGGACACAATGTGGCTTACTGATAACTACAACTACAATTTTCTATTTGTCAGTTCCTCTTTGTTTTGTGTTCTTATTAGCCTCCGAATGCCCAGTTAGAATTTTCGCCCTGCTGTAAGTAATGACGATAAGGCTACGCCTTGAGAGGTGCTTTGTCACGCGAGTGCATGAAAAATCATGCTGCCATGAAGAAGAGAGAATCTCCCCAAACCAACCTGGTCTTTGGGAAAGTAAGGCCTCACGGAGTAGGATTTGGGGGCTGGCGCCGGCTGGCGGAAGAGATCATGCGCCCCATCATTCGGCAACATTCGCTGCGAACAAAAGACAAACACAATTCATCGCATTACCTCCAGCGCAATACTGCATTCATTGTTTCTCTTTGTCTCCGGGACAGTTGCGTGTTCATATTTGGGCATTTTTTTAATTTCATATGTTCCACATTTGCAGCTAAATCCCATTTCACCCGAGCAAGGGGCTTTATAATAACACAGCAGGGGGTTGAATGCTGAGCCCTCTCCTTCTTATAAACCTCGACGGGACAAGTATAGACCAGTTTTATTCTTCAGCCAGCTAGCCAGTTTCAAACGGCTTAAGGCTGTAGCCATTTAAAACTATCCAATGGAGACCAATCATTGGCTTCCCCCATCGCTGCAGTGGTTCATGTTCTGACACAGATAATGCAGCTTCTGCTGTACTCAATTTTACTTTATACCAGAGGAGCTGGATGAACAACAGGCCTACCAAAGACTGACAAAGGAAAAATGCCCTTAGGTTCTGCAATTTTGCTGTGGCTGCAATGTGGTTATTTCCCCCCCAGTTAAGTGAACAGCATTGGTAAACCAATTCGATTTTTTCCAAAAAATTTTAGCTTGACATCTAGCCCAATGTTTCCTATAAATTATGTATATCTGTATATATGTATGTATGTATGTATGCATGTATGCATGTATATACATGTGAAACAGAATAGATGGGAAGAAATTAGTTAAGAATAATATTTAATCACAGATACATTTGTGAGATGAAGGCTTGGTGTGAGAAGGTTCTAACTGCCTTTGTCAAGTCATGACTATTTTGCTGCACAGGACTTCCTGTTCAGAGGAGCAACGAGGCAGAGGCCAGGGGTGTGAAAGCCTCTTGGAGCAAAGAGGTGAAACACAAACCACTAAACCGTACTTCTCAGCGTAGATTTCAAAAAAGTACATTTGCATACTTTGCAAGGCCACTTAAGGAGAAAATAGAATGCTCAATTGGCTGCCATACAAAAATGGGGTGGGGCTTTGAACATGAAGCTTTTTTGCAGGTGAATTAGCATGAGCACAAATGCTTGCACGTGGTGGAGGAAATGGGGTGGGGCATGTGGATATTTGCACAGTGTTTCCAGCAAATAAATGAGGTGTCATGAATACACACCCTTGTCCTATTGTTGTGAAATAACAGGATCTTGGCAAAAGTAACATCTCCTTTGGGCAGTCGCTGAAAGCAATGGAATCATTCTACACAGCAAAATGCGAAGCATTAAATCAAGTCAGATACAATGTATTATACACTGATAAGAGTACATTTTATCCCATTTTATACTGTGTCAGAGATGGATTAGCTACCCTATCGCTACAGAGCAGAACCTTGCTTTCCTTCTGTCCTTTTTTGGGGGCAAGAGGTATCCATCAGTTATCTGCTCCCAGATTAATTCTCAAACCAAGCTAAATGTAGAAAATAAATCAGTGATTGTGCAGATGTGCAATGTCCAAATGGCTTAAGCTCTGATACCGCATGTAGACTACCAAAGAAAACCCCCCAAACAAAAAACAAAGGAACATAAGAGGCCACAGATCTGAATCACAAATCAGCACATCAAAAACAGGCCAGCGCTCAGGCTTCCGTTTAGCTTCATGAGATCGTCACTTTCACGATTTCATCATTTCATTGATTTATCGATTTATTTTGCTTCTATCAAGAATCACTTGTGAATTCAGAATGAATTCAGTACCTGGAACTCCCCTGTTATACCACCCTTAAAGGAAAAGGGCTCTTGGTCTCCACCTAAGAACTGTGCGGAGCACTCAGTCTGAGACCCTGTGGAGATCAGATCCAAACAGAAAATGTTAATGAGGTGGGGTGGGGGCAAAGGAGGGGGGGGTGTGGACAAGGGGGGCTTTCTTAAAGGGGGAATAGGGAGGAAATGCATCCTTATCCTTTCACTCCAAAACTGTTTACATATTAAAATACTATAAAAATGATATATATTATTATTACTATTATTATAGTCAAAATTGACAAAGTTAAGGCAACCACTTGGAAGGCAGAATCAGAACAATGCAAGCTGCGGTATGCATCACAATACATGGCTATGTACATTGTGCTTGTACGCTGCATGGAAATCGAATGTACTGATCATTTCACAGTCACGCCTTCTTAACAGAATTACAAATAAGGGAGAGGAAGAGTGAGAGATAAGGGATAGGGGAGATAAGGGAGGGTGAGAAGAGAAGGGGAAATCATGGTTGAGGGATAGGAAGAGTGAAAGGGGAATAAAAATGAACATTTAAAACAAGACAACAGCCAGCCAGACCCACTGTTATTATAATAAATGTTTGGTCAAATGGGTGCAAGAACAAAATGTTCACACTGAAAAATAAGCATTTTCAAACAGTGTGAACTACCTTCATTACTTTCGGTTGAGATGAGATCTAGAAAATGCTCCACTTGCACTCACCTAACCACTTCACAAACTGTTTGGCCACAGATGTGATGCTCTTAATTTCCAAGATGTAGGGGTACAGGTCGTACACAAGGCCCCTGTTGGCAGAGTTGCAGACCCTGGTGAACATCTGGTCGACGGATTCGTACATCTTCTCAAACTTCCCGGCTCTGGAGCGCCACTCGGCAGCCTGTGAGTGAGGACAGCCACAGCTCAGCTCAGCAACCCACTGTTCAGGGCTGAGCAAGTCCTGCAGCTCTTCTTGAATCACAGGCTACTCCCGTCTGAGATTATTTGACACTACCGGGTTCTTGTATGTTATAAAATAGCCATTTTCCACAAAACGTTTTAGTTTCAATGACCAGGCGTTCACACTTTCAGCATTTAGGACTTAACTGATTTCAGCGGAAGGTCTATCAATAAATGTAACCTCTTTCAAAAAGCTTTTAAAAAATCAAAAACCTTTTACATTTTTCCACAGCACATTACAGAAAGTGAAAGCATTAGTTGTCTGAGAACTGATTTAACCAACTAAAAGTCCTTAAATTATATTATACAGAATATTAATTATTTTAACACAAAGATCTGTTTCTGACATAATATGGCAATTAAAAGGGTAACGTTAAATCATCCCCCATTAGACACTGTGCACGAGGATGCTTGTACAGAGTGCTGCACTTTCTAGTTTCTAGCACTGTTTAACAGAGAATTATTATACTCTGTAGCTTGAGTTGCTGTAAAGATGCCCCCTGCCTATGCATTTGTCAGGAAAAATGATTTTAGTTTTGGTGATCAAAGGCGCCACCCAATGGTTGCATGTAGGAGTGCATATCCACCATTTTGTTTATATTGTTCGCCTGGATTCTCTTGATATTTTTCCAAGCAAACATTCACATACACTCTTTTCATTGTTTATTTAGCATATTTTCTAATATTTATTTTCTAATATGCCTAAAACTGACCTTGACAGCGTTTGGGAACTGATAAATGACACTGCAGTGGCAGGGCAGGATGAGCTCAGCTATCGGCTTAAAATGACTCATTCCTGGCAAGTTCACATCTACATTTGTGTATGCCCAAAAGAAACAAAATCACTGGCATGCAAACCATTTGGCAGCACAGGCATCATATCCCATGCGCAGTGCACACAAACACGTCAGCTTGTGTCTTGTCAAACAACCCTCTGGCTGTCTCACCTCCTTGGCCTCCTCTCCCTTGACCCCTTGGCCTAGAGCGCCACTGTTGGTCCGGAGCCAGTGCAGCTCCCTCAGCATGTCTACCGCCAGGGGGCCGTGCTCGTAGGGTAGGTAGAAAAGGTTGGCCATCAGCGTCAGGTCCCCCAGGGACAGGGCCTCGGCCGTGTACAGGGGCCGCTCCTCGGGGCCCGGCACGTAGGGGCCTGACTCCTCATCTGTCTGCATGGGGGCCACCCCGTCACTGCTGCCTGTCCTGTCCGTGTCCATGGGTTCCTCCTGAGGCCCTCGGCCTGCTGCCAAAAAAAAGCTAAATCAAACCAACCTTCCAGGTAGGGGTGGCAGTTAGGACAGAAGGGTGGTAGTTAGGGGGATCGGGTGGGAGAGGGGTAGTTAGGTGGGTAGAGGTGGCAGTTAAGGGGCAGTCAGGAAGGTAACTATCACCTCTACCTTGGGGGGTTAGGGGTGGAAATGTAGTATACTGGTTAAGGAGCTGGGCTTGTAATCCAAAGGTTACTCTTTCGGAACACTCTTGCCACTGTGCTAAACCAGGATTGACATGGTGACAATGATGAGCATAGATGGGCTGAATGGCTTGTTCTTGTCATCAAACTCACAGATAATCAAAAACCTTTACATACTCTATGCAAAGTCCAAGCACTTTCACAGTTTTGAATTTTCCACATTCAAAATAAAACACTTTTAAGGTTTCATGGACTTGTGGGACCTTGTAAAAAGGTCAACAGAAAACCTAGTCACATGCACATCAAAGCTCGGGGGTACAGGACCAAAAACATGATATGATCATTTTCACAGGAAAAGTGTAGGCATGTGGGGCTGTCCACGGCTAAAAGAAAAACAAAGGTTGGTGTTTAGTTTCAACTAACCAAACTTTTACAGATCCACATTTAATTGATGTGGGTTTCATATACCAGCTAGAGCAGTTTCACTGTGGTTCATTTTCAAATTCTTTGATTTCAAGCTCCTAATTTAAGTAACATCTGAATATTCAAACTCTGGGTAGAACTCTGTCTCTGTGGGGCTCATGAGCCCCACAGAGACAGAGTTTGAATATTCAGATGTTACGTAAAGATAAAGCAGTCTCTGTCTCCCAGCTGGATAAAGCTGCACATGAAGGGTCTTCCTCCGACCCATGTCTGTGCAAGCTCAACTTGTAGACTATGGTGGGAAAAGAAGCATAACCTGGCATCGTGTTTGGGAGGAGAGCACATGCTTGTCCTAAATTGACAGCAGAGGTTGCAACGAGTGCGGCTCAAAAATATGATTCAGCATTCCAAATCGGAAGAAAAAGGGAAAAAAATAAAAATACAAATCAGGGATTTGTGAAGAGGTTGTCACAGAATCCAAATGCGTAAAATGTACTCTATCTGATATGAAAATTGTCATGAAAAGCTGTTTAGGACAGAAAACAAACATGTTGTGCTTTGTCACACTCTGGTTCCAACTCCTCCTTCCCAATGAGCAGAATTTCACCAAAATATCCAGTCAGGAGATGACCACTCTGCACCTAGAATACCCCTATTCCATTTTAATCATTGTTAAATAAACACAAATTCACAGGAAATATGGTGCATTATTAACCAGCTCCTGCTCGGGTTAATAATGGCCTCACTCTCTTACCGCCGTACTGGTGGGGCACCCCAAACTCCTCCAGCCACTCAGTGAGGGCGAGTCTCAGGGCCTGCCGCGGGCTGTACAGCTTGTCTGTCTCCTGCTCCTCTTCACAATCCTCCCTCCCCAGCTCCCTGCCACTATCGCCCTCTGGTGGAGGAGGACCAGCATGGTGTTAGAGAGAAAGTGACAGTGAAGGGAGAGAGAGGCTTCATGACCATCACAGAAGTCGGGTGGAGCCTTTTATCATGTAACAATGCTGGGTCACTGATTTGAACCAATCACAGTGTTTTGATGAGTCTTGCAATGAACAAGTCATTATTTGACAGCCCATGGTTGCTCCACCAACTGTGAGGTTCATGAAGCTTCGCTCTTTCAACACTACTTTAATGTTACCCTTGCCCCTGAGATTTTGTTCAAGTATATATTAATGTAAATGTATACTCATACATTTACATTAATTAATTTAGCAGATGCTCGTATCCAGAGCTACTAGCAACAAAGCTACATAGCGCAAATATTAAGGTTAAACAAACACCAGTACAGATACAAAAACTGACAACAAATCATGCCATACTGAAAGGGAAATATGAATACAAGCACATGGAAATAGAGCTATAAAATTAATTTAGGAAGGGCACATTTAGGAAAGAAATGTACACAATCTTCACTTACCCATGACAGTATCTTTCTGCCCACCATTTGTGTGCGCTTTGCACCAGGTGGCGAGGGTATGGATAGCAATGAAATTGGGCTCAAATTCACAGTTTGGGTTGGTTAGGACCCCCCTCAGCTTGGGGATGAGGTCTGTGGATCTGTTCTTGTAGGGGCCAAGGAACAGCATCTTCTGGTCGTAGTCATTGGCGTGAATGTTGTCCCAAATAACAGGAGCCCTCTTCAGGACTTTAGAGACTTCCTCGATGGACTCCACAGGAATATTGTTTGACACAACTTTGGGACCTGCCAACAAAGAGGGCGGGAGTAAATAGAAATTGCACCAGTGATTCTGACCCTGTGCTGGATTCAATTACTGCATTACACATGGAAAAACAAGTCAGTCGTTTAAAGAAATAAACTGCTTTCAAAACCCTTATTAGTGCTTGGTACAGGTAACTGCCAAAATAAAGGCAACACTTTGATAACCCAGGGAGACACTGAAACGGCCCTAGTCCAGGCTAGGAGGGAGGGGCTTGTTGGAAAGGGGAGGGCGGGGCCTATCCACCGGTACCGGGCCGTGACGTCCCCTGACAGACACTCACGAGACTGCACCCGCTTAAACGATCCCTCATTTACTTAAGTGTTGCCTTTATTTTGGCAGTTACCTGCACATATGCACAATATTTCTGCCATTACATTTGAGCTATGAGGAAATCATCTCACTGTTTATCAAGTGTCTTACATGAATTAATTACGTTTTCTGCTTTGCGGTGATCTTACCTGTCCACAGCACTTCAATGCCCGGGAGGAGACCGTTGCCAACTGTTCGCAAATAAGGCGACTCAGAGACGCTGGGAGTGCAAAACGCCCTACAGTAATCTAATGTTCAGAAAGTAAAACAAATGAAGGGATTTGTTAAACCATGATTAACAAAAAATCTCAACATTCAAACTCTATTAACAATAAACTTCACCCAAAATCAAGTTAATTGTTAATGGAATACATGCTAAGAACGTAATAACATCTTTCTGGCCAGAAGTTCTTGTTGCCCTGTTACAGGATCAGTGTTAACTTCCATTTTTTTGTAGTTACTGCTGCTCTTATAAACCCACTAAATGCATTTCATACATTTGAGGGAATCTCTAGATCACATCCATGCAAATGGAAATGTACTCCTGCATATCTGTTTTTGAGTCAAATTTTTTTAATTTATAGTTTCAAAATTTTCCCAGTTTTTCTCCCAATTTGGTTGCCAATTATACCCTCTATTTATATAAATTCACCCTCCCCCACGAGTCCGTGACCCATCCTCTGGGTAACAAGCCAATTCCTCCGAGACGGAACCCAATCATGGACGCCCGTTCCTGCTCCTCGATGAACTCATGCCGGCTCACCCTCTCCCTGGGGCGGACAGCCAAATGCCGCCCCCCATCGGGGCTGACGACCAGGACTGGGTCTGGTAGAGACGGGTTTCAAACCACGACCCTGACAGGCAGCGCACACCATATCGGACCAGCCAAAATACGGTGTGTTAGACCGCTATGCTATCCGCTGCCTTGAGTGTAATTTTAATGAAAAATTTAAGTCACAAAATGTCCATTTCGATTTAAGTTTGGGCATATCTTCTTGTGTACCAGGATATACAAAACTGCCATTTTCAGGTGCACCTTTTCTCTGTTAAGATATTCACGGGGTGGACTTAGCTATACAGATAGAACATTTCTTTATGCTCAACTCAATTTGTCTAGAAATGTGACTTGACTACTTTTAGCAGCAGGCCCTTCAATTTTAATGACTAATTTGACGCTATTTACCTGTAGGGCAGATCATAAATGACTCGGGCTCCCCCAGGTGCTTGAAGATTTCATTGGTGAGAGACACCTGGGCATGGGCGCAGGAGCTGAACACCTTCCTATCTGCTGGGCACATGTCACTGTCGATATCATCAAACAGCAGGGCGAACGACCTGCACCCAAAGCGAGACACCTGTTGGTTTAAAAAAAAAAAAATCATAATAACGACAAAAGGAGCAACCATCACACAAAGAACCTTAAACTGTAGCCTTGACCACAGATAGCCTCTCTGTAGTGTGTCTGGAAAGGGAAGTTAGCTTGTGAGAAACTAAAACATTGTTTTCCGCAATGTGATTGGTTTTAGCAAGTCTTAGCCGGTGTTATGTTACAGTGTTATAGGTGAATGGCAGAGTTGGCTTGAATCGCCACCTCCAATTCACCTACACGAGATCATGATTTGTCAGTAGTAGTAACTAACCATTGCACATCCCTGAAATTTGGGCAAGCTTCTCTCACATCAGAGTATCAACCTGGTCAGACTCATAGTACCGCATCGTTGTGAGCCTGACAATAATAAATATAGCCTTAATATGCACAAGAGGTCAGAATATACATGTTCAAATATATTTTATAGATAAACGTATCATGTTCTCTTACATTACAGGCATTTGGCAGACGCTCTTATCCAGAGCGATGTACAACAAAGTGTTAACCGTATCAAGAACAGTTTATAGTGGGAATGCTAGGAGCAACCACATAGTTAAACTAGGACCCTGTAGGTAAATCTGTAGCCACAATTCAAAGGTAGGTCATAGTTTTAATGTTGACATATGTCCCTAGCAAAAACCGGACTCTGACATATAAAACTAATTTCTGAAAAGGGAATAAAAGGTATTCAATTCTCAGCACCATCACCTTTTGCTTATGGGCAGTTCCCACTATTACATACCTGATCCAGCTTCCTCTTCAGTGTGGAAACCTCTCTGGGGTTGGAGAAGGTGATGTCCAACCCAGGTGAGATGGCATAAATGAAATCAATGCCCCGCTCCTTCGCAGCAGCGATGAGGATCCGGAGTTGCTCTTCGTTGGGAGTGAATAACCAGGTAAAAACAAAAAAAGTCATTCTTACTCAGGCCATTGTTGACATTTTGTCCAATATTAGACATGCTCAAACCTTTCATGTCAGATTCGTAAATAGTGTTACACCTGAAGTGTCCATTTCAGATTTTTACACAACAGAACAAATTAAGGGTTAATTTCATAATTCTACCTAGCACTACGTGTGAAGCGCTCATTTCAGACTTCCTTGAAGTGTGAATGTCACAGGGGAGCTGGTAATCAAAAAATAATTATGATTTATTAGCAAAAGGAGCATGGCCTCTGGGTATAAGCAATTGTTACTTGAGTGTGCTCATTACAGTTCTCAAAATACAGAGTAAAAGCAGAAATGCACAAAGAGGCCAATGGCAATTTCCCAGTACTTTCTGTGGCGCTAATAACATCCAACAGCTAAGTGTTTCAGCCAGAAGGTCTTCTTCATGCAGAGAACCAGTTGTCATATTCTGATCATTTTTAGTGTGTTGTACTTTAGTGTGACAGGAAATTACAGGTGAAGCCTTCATTTCAGAATTCCTGGGAATGTGATTGTGACATCACTATGACATCACTTCTCACCTGCTTCTTCTAGGGAATACATCTCCCTCCAAAACATTCTGTGCTTGTAGTCATCTTTTGGAGCATACAAATATGTGTTCAATCCCCATTTCTGTTGCCTGTGAAATGTACAGAAGAACAACTATTTTCTGAAAGTTTATTGATAGCACATAGAGGACAGATTTATCATCAAACTAGAATTAAACTGGTGTTTCAATTATTTATGTCATGAGGCAAAAGGGATATTTTTTTAAGTTTATTTCAATTCCACATCAATGTTTGCTTTTTAAAATAAAATAGTAGGACAAAAATCTGCAACACACTATGAAACCATATATATGTAGGTCCTATATTAAAGACACAGGTGAATTTTGTGCTGCATTTATATATCACAGCATCTGTGCACAGACACTATGCATCTCTCAAGTCGTTATTTTCCTTTGATGCTCAAAGTACCATCATAACATTATTAAGAGGTGAAACTTTTTTCTTGTTTGAAAAGTTTCAGGAAAATACATTATATTGCTTTTTAATATATTCAATTAAATTGAGTGCCAAGGCATAGAAATAGCCTAGATGTGGTAGCTGTAGTTAAAAACAAGATCCCATTGGTGGGGCGGCTGGGAGCTATATCCAGGCACCAGCTCTCATTGCAGAGATGCACTCCAGTCAGGACTGAATCCGGACTGTGCATTTCGGAATTGACAAATGATGCTGCAACAATGGAACAGGCCACAATTATAATTGGGGGGAAAATGCCTTTGGCTTAAATGGATCATCTGAATAAAGTTTGTTTGCTGCTTCCCCTTATATGTTTGTTTGTATTATGCAATCTGATCACTTGCTGATGTTGAGAAAATGTGTGTCATACCATTAGCCTTGTAAGTTGCTCTGAATAAGCAAGTGCGATTGCTTACTGTAAGATATAAGATAAGAGGCCTCTACGGAGGACTGGGATTGGATTTAAAAATACTTGCTTTAGTAACATCATTAACATTGTGGTCTTCATCCAACAGTGTAATGGGTTGGTGATCAGGCGATTTCCTATTTGATATTCAACAATCATTGCAGCCTTCAGGGTCAGAAGAGCAAAGTGTAGTATGGCCCCTCTATCCATAGAAGAGGCAGTTTTGACTACAAAGTAGAATCTTTCTTTGGCATGTTGTGGATTGTGATTATTTTATTGAAGTGCGGTTTGAATTATTTTCACTCTCCTATGATTGGTTTCCTCTCATTACTGAGGGGGCCATACATTGAATTACTACGAGACAACACTCCCCATCAGTGCTACACAAATTAGGTAAAAATGGACTCCCGTTCTGTTCGGGCTTTGTCCGCTAAGTTCCTGGGCTACCAGCTCCTCCCACCTTTCCATTATAGTGTGGCTGCAGCCTTATCCCTGCTCCTACACCCTTCTCCTAGCCACAGCCCCTCAGTTAGCAAATATTCCATATTCACAGGTGTCCCAAAGCTTAGGGAACAAATTACAGCAAGAGATTAGAGGTTTATTATGTCCTTGAATACAAACATTGGCCACCATGTGGCATCAGGCACACTGAGGGGGCACTCTCAGTGAGGGGACAAGGGGTGAGGGGACGGTTTGGGACACAGCCCATTTCTCCAGTAACAAACACTGTATGCATGCAACAAAGGTTATCTTACTTCCGGAAAAGATCTTTCCTTTGCTCCATAGTCCAAGGTCTCCCATAGAACCCTGTCACAAACACAGAGACCATCAGTTGCTCTTGATATACACACACACACACACACACACACACACACACACACACTGCAAGCTCTGGATAAGAGCGTCTGCTAAATGCCTAAAATGTAAATGCACACACGCACTATGGACTGCACTAAAATAATTTGTCTGGCTTGTCCCATCTTAATGCACATTTTGCACTTTATATGTAACCACTCTGTATTTGGAAATGTCTGATTGCTGTTACTGTTTTCTATGTGGCGCTGTACATTTTAACATAACATAACATACATATGTTTCATGTACTATGCTGCAACCCAGATTGCCTCATTGAGGACATTAAAGTTTTCTCATCTAAACGCACACACACATATTGGCATTATTTATGACGTAGCTGCACCCCTATGTCCAAAATTAATTTACTTCTGCAGTCAAAAAACCCTCCAAAAACATGTCAACTTGTAAACTATATAAACATAGGCCTATATGGCAATACCTGCAGAAGTGGTTGTACACTATGTGTTCCATTTTTAGTTTATGTTTATTCAACAAACGGTTTACTTGTACATCACAAGCACATACAAAATTGGAAACGACTTTCTCACCTTCGACCACTCCGCTAATAAATGCCCTACGGCCGGTTGGGGCGCTGCGCTCCGCCTCCAGTCCTGAGTATTGAGTCTTCTGTTCACGCCGCGTGGAATCCATAGTCTCGGTTTTCTTAATCTTTGCTTGCTCTCTTGCCTCTTACTACCGGCTGTGTAGGTTGCCTATAGCTAACTTCAAAACTAAACTGCAAAAATATATTTACATCTATTTAGCAGGCGATTACGATTAGGCTAGGTCAAACAAGTTTATTAACATGGAAATAATATGCTGATTGATGCAAGCTGAGTTGCAAGCTGTTTATTTACCCTTTCAATGCTAGTGAGGAACTATGCCGCAATCTAGTGACAGATCACTGCCACTTTCCCACTTTTATAGCGCTAGATCGGTCGGTATCATTCAACTTCCTTACAGCTCTTGCTGTTTACAACAGCTGCGCAGACTCACTACGGCAGTCACGACCATGAAAAACGGACCAACCCATTCCATAAAACTGTTTTCAATTACTCAAAATGATGTGAATACAAAAATATATTTTAAGTTGCTACAATATGTAGATAGACTGATGTTTTTACGTAATTAGATTTACTCAATATAATTGTATTTGACTTTGCACTTCGACTGTGTAATTGCGTTTGGGGGAGGAGCCGAGGGAAGGGTTTAAAGGGAAGGCGCACCAATTAAAAAATGATTGATTACACATCGGAAATCCATCGATTGTACATAAAAAAATAGCACATAGTACATATTTACGAAAAAAATTAAAAACCACTTGAATAATTACAAAGTGTATGAAGACATTTCGTACATTACACGTTAACAGCAAAATCGCAATTTTAAGTGGAAAACAGTGTGTGCGGAGTTTGGTCTGAAACGCTCAACATACCTAACATTTATTATTATGCCTCGAACTTTTGTTCCCTTTCCTGGGGCTTCTGCCCCTTCCATCACCCAGAGACCAGACCGCTCCAGCACCGACCCTCTTCTGGTTCCTGTCCAGACCGTGATGTAGAATGGAGGCCTGGATGAATTTTTCGAACCTTAAAACTTCCCTTCTAAGGACATTAAGTACTGACACCCGGGCCAGCCAGCGGAGAATGGGCTCCCCACTATGACAAGTTCCTCCTGAGATTTCTTCCCACTGGGGAATTTTTGCCTCACTTTGAGCTTTTTGGGGGTTCAGGCCTGGTATTTTCTTGTTTTTATAACCTCCATTCTCTGTAAAACCCTGTACAAATAAAATTGAATTAAAAACCCAAGAGTGGGCTAAATCTCCTAAAGAGGATTTTGCTAAATAATCTATATCTAAAGTATATAACTTGAAGTGGGCATTAAAAACTTTAAAAAAAATCTAGGTTATAATGTAGGTTATAAAAAGGTAAAAATGTACAAGTGTAGCTTTGCATCATGGGGTTTGGTAATTGTGTCACATTTATATATTAACCAACTCAAAGTTATGGAAATTGGTGTCTAACCCATCAAATGGATGCTGGGGAAATGGAGAACAAACTGGATCCTGGCAGCAAACCAATAAACCTGTTTTTATTAACTGACATTTTGTCCAAATCACTCATCTTCAGAGGAAGACATACAATTATACTGCAAACTGCAGGATTTGAGACAAACCAATAACCATGTCGTTTTAGGTTTGTTTTCCTGGGTAGTGAGTTAAATTAGGGGAGGGTAGAATTGGCGACCAAAATTGTTGGGGGGGCATGACCCCCAAAAACAGGAAAAACACTGAATTAGTGCTTGCACAAAACAATACTCCCCTTCCATTTAAGATGCTGCTACAACAATGCAAAGTAAATCCCAGATTCTGCAGACCACAGAACAGGCAGTTTAAAGGCCTCTTCAGCACACCTTTGCCATCCAGTGGGCATCACCATCAGAGAGCCATTCACCTGGGCACTCAAACACAGGCAAGTCACATGACACATTCTACAGCTTAAATGCAGCCAGAGACCATTTTAAGAGAAGACGACACTGCTCAGTCACATCAGTGTCTTTATGCATTTTTAGCAGCTTTCTTCAAGGGTTACTTGCACAAGTACCTTCAAGACAACAGCTGGGGCTGCTTGGTCGCTCATCCGATTAAGACGCTTGTGGGCCCCAAGGTCTGCTTTCACGCCGCACAGGTGCGGTCTGTGGCTGGTGTCCCGACTGGGTGGGATTGGCCGCGATGACCGTCTCATTGCGCACCAGTGAGGCCCTCCAGCCTGCAGACTGCTTGTGAAAACTGTACTGACGTGTACAAAACTTCCAACACAATTAACTGTGCTGCTCAGTTGGTGGACTGCAGATTGAAAAGAAGCGGTGGCCAACAGACGCATACATTTCAGAGGACAACACACGATTGTTAGTTCGGGAGTTTGTGCGCTCCTGAATTGACAGACGGGGTCACCATTATGGAACCGTCTTATGAAAAGATTTAGGTAAAAATGGGTTTAATTGAAAAAATGACAGCAGCCCGTCCTGCCATTGTTTACACTTGCATATAACAGGGCATAATAAATTAAACATCTGGCTGAAGGTAAAATAATTAGTGGAGTAACGTTAAAGTGGACATCAACAGTATAAAAGAGAACACAAATGATTGTTTTATCATATTTTTATTTATGTTTTGCAATACATTTTTTTTGCAAAATCCCCTTTCCACCATATGAAGGAAAATTTCCATTCACTTTTCAACTTAATGCATTTTTTCACCTTAGACTTGGCAAGACAAGACCTGCATACCATTTCCAGAATGCAAATCATCCAATGCAAATCCTTAAATAATTTCTTCCTTAAAAATTCTTTGATATCTTTTTTTAAGTGTTTTTTTTATTTTATTACTTTATTCTGTTTTTTTTCTTGCTCTTTAGGTTTTTCTTACAAATTTTTCACTTCAATAGAAGGTGTAAGCTTGTAGAAGGAAACAAAGGAGAGGGGAGGAAAGAAAAAAAAAAAAAAAAAAGGTGTGAGCTTGTGTTGCAGCTCTGAGGTAAATGCATGGTTGGCTCCTCCTCTTCTGGCATTGCCCACTTCCTGTTACCTTTTTAGCCCCTTCTGGGCCTGTTTGAGTAAAGTGTCGAAGTCTAGTGCGTCGTACTTGCTTTTCGTTGGCACCAGTTCGTACTCCCGATTGGAATCTGTAATAAAACAAAACAGAGATGTAACACTCCTTTTTTGTCCTCCTTCACATTGAGGGATAAGAGCAGATGAGGAGGAGCTGATGACAGGGGGGGGGGGGGGATGTTGATCTTACCGAGATCGGCATAGTTGGACTTGCAGAACTGTCGTCGCCCTCCGAAGCAGAGGTCAAAGGGCAGCTCATCTGACTGCCGCAGCTTGCTCCCGTTCTCGATGGCATTGAACGCGTCCTTCGTGCTGTAGTACGTGACGAAGCCATAGTTGTCCCTGCAACGCAAAAATCAGTTTCAGAGGCAGAGGGACTGGCTCAACAAACCACATGCATTAAAAATAATAAAACAAATAACTGCAGTTATTTATTTTGCGTTAACAGACCTGTTGAATAGTTATTTATTTTGTGGGTTAGCACCCGGTATTAAAGGGTTTGCGCGAAATAAATAATTGCCCCTCGGAACCGAAAAAATGTTTTTTTAAACGCTTAAATTTTGTGGGTGAACATTTGCCAAACCAAGAATTGGTGAACATTTGTTGGTAGGTCTGCCAGCAAAGTGGGTGAACCCAAAAGAGGTGAACATTTGTTTCCCAGCTGCACTCCGGCGGCAGGTGCTGAAGAGCTTACGTACCCATAGTCTCTGAAGTGCAAGGTGCACTCCTCGATCTCCCCGTACTGCGAGAACCGCTCCTTCAGCTCCTTGCGAGTCATTCCTCCCCGGATCCTTCCCACGTACACCACTCGACGCTCTTCCTGTAATCAAAACGTGTCGGAAGGGAAGATCAATTCCATGCCCTGCCCCCTTCCAACCCCCCTCCCCAAATCCTGCCAACTCACCCCACCACCTGCAACCACTTACATGTCTGGGAAATAATGCGCAGCCATTAACCACCTTACAAACCACATATGGTGAAGGATAACACCAGCAGCCGATCTTTATCAATAAGCAACATCACCACATTTATTTCCTGCGCATTCAATGGGAAATCTTGCAGTAACATGCATCTTTTTAATGAAATTACCCGACGTTTACTGCAGTTAATGACCCGGTTGTTCCCGTTCGAAACAGGTGGGATCATTTTAAAGATAGAAATGCCCATCACTCCCCGTGCCAACTTTGCACGGTGTGTGGCTTTTTTAAAAATTGCACGCATCCATATAAAAGATGAGCACCACTCCCAGTCATGAAAGCGCTGAAGCGATCGCTAATACTCACAATGGCCTTCTCCTTGCGTTCCTTTACATCCTGGCACTGGAAGCGCTCCCTGGAGTCGTAGCGGTATCTGCGAGTGTAACTCGGGCTGTCAGAAGGGGGAAACAAGAGCCATGAGCACCTGCACACACTTCGCTCTTCAGTTCAGGGGTCCCGCAAGCATTTTTCATGAAAAATTCCAAGGGTGCCTCAAGGATGCTTGAGGAAAAAAATGTAAGCACCTCATTTGTAATTGAACATAATCAAATCTTATAGCCGCATTCAATGAAGAGTTAACATTTTATTGAAATGCAGCCCTCATGCCTTAACCGGTTTGTCAGGCTGCTGTGCAACACAAAAAGCTGATGTCACAGACTTCAGAACATGTTTGGATTTCTGTTGCACAGGATATGTACAGCTATAGAAAGTTAAAAAAATAAAAATATAAAAATAATAATAATAATTGGTAGAAAAGCAAGCACCTTCATGCACAAATTCAAGCAATCAGTGCAAAATTCTACATTTTCCCAATTCAAAATAAAGCACATTCAAGGGTCCCTGGGAACCCAGATTAGTTCTTCACTCAAGAAAAATCTCAAAATATTATCTAGCGGTGTCTCTGCCCTGTTCTGGGCAGCATGGGTTAAACCTTATTGCTGGGTGTTCCTTATCTTCGGAGGAGATAACGCAGTCTTCAAAATTGCACTCCTCAGAGCACTGAAGGCATATTAAATTTACGACTATCATTTTACACGTGATTCTGGGTGGATCTTTAATGGAAGCAAATCTCTGGAAAGAAGGCAAGTGTACAAAAATAAATATTTGGGGTTTATCTTTTCTTGATGGAAATGACTTCATTGCAAATGACAATTTCACAGGCCAAACAGCTCTACAGGAGACATCTCTCACAGGAAAAATTTATGCATTCAACGGGGCCCACAGCAATTCATGAAATGGTGTCCTATGACTGTTGAGTCCCAGTCGGTAGGCGAATGGCAAAACTCAAGCTCAAAACTGCAATGTCTAGGGGCCTCCCGCGTGGTCCAGTGGTTACAACGTTTGACACTGGCCACGGAGACCGGGGTTCGATACAATCTGACCCGCCTGGTACCCAAATATAAACATTTTGGAGAACAGACCCCCACCACCGACCTGCAGTTCCCTCTCCACCACTGACGGCGGGGTTCCCGTGGTGACCAGGAGCGTGAGCGAGATCGGCTCCAGGACCGGGAACACGTGCTGGAGTAGGAGTAACGCCGGAGTCGCAGTGGAGAGCGGGAGAGCGAGCGCGAGCTGGAGCAAGAGGAGCCACTGGAGCTGCTCTCTGAACGACGGGAACGGAACCTTAGGGGGGAGAGAGAGAGAGGTTACCTTCACTTAGCAGAGCATGAGCTGTACCTTACAAGACTCGACTTTTAAAAGCTCCCAATTTAACAGCTGTCAAAAAATGTATTTGTACGGAACAAAAAGCGCTAAACAAAAACAAAGGCCAAATCTGCATTACCTAATATTAAAAAACATATCAAAACAAAGCACCAGAAAGAGAAACCAAGCTTGGTTCAACCTAAAACTTCACCCAAGAAGGCAAGGAGGGAGGTAAGAGAGGGAAGGACAGAGAAGAGTGAGAGGGTTTAAATGCAGGTCCACACAGCTGAGGAAGACTGGACAACAAGAACATGGACAGAGATCACAGCACTAATAAAGAAGCGTAAAACATGACAGCCCTATATCCTGGAAAGCATTATGAATACTTTGTGAACACAATTTATCCATAAGCGCCGAGGTCCACGTCTTCTTAGACACTCTTTCACTTGGCACCGGTTTAGTGAATTTATGTGTAACTGAGGAAGGATAACATAGGAGATTAGATTCCATGTCCCCGAGTATTTCTTAAAATATGTCTATATTCATTTATTTGTAGATGTTGAGAATATATTAATATTTTGGTAGGTATGTTTATACATCACTTGGCCATACTTATGAATTACTCCTGTCCATAAAGCCATAGGATTATTGACACAAATGTTGTGTTGGGCAGTACCTATTCTTGCAGGTCAGTGTGAAAAGCACCTCATATTGGTAGAAATGTATAACAGGGAAGAAATAAAGGAGGGTGGTAGAGCTTTTTTCTCGTCTTCACTATTATAATTTAAAAGATGATTACTCATTATTTTTGTTACGCCACACTGCTATGGGGTAATAGAAATAAGGTGCTGGTTTTTCCAGTTGGTGGCAGTGGAATATGTTAGCCTCGAGCCCTGATTATAATTTTTTTGCATAGGAACATTTACATTTTGCACCTCTCTCATTACATTACCATCATTTAGCAGACGATCTTATCCAGAGTGACTTACAATGCAAGAGAACAGAAGTATATCCCAGTGATATATATTATACACTGAAATTTAAGCAGTTCAAGTCCAGTGAATAACCTGAAATGGTACAAAGGTAAGCGGTAAACTGTAAAAAAAACTAAAAGGTATATATATATATATATATATATATATATATATATACACACACACACACACACACACACACACACACACACACACACACACATCACACACACACACACACATCCCAGTGCAGTAATATAAGCACAGTGACATAGACCTAGCTCAACACTCTGATGAGGAAGTGTACACTCATCATCACTAAAGCATTACCGCAGGTTCACTAGAGACTTCCAATACCACAGAAGGAAATACAATTATCAGCTCATGCAGAGTGGCTTACAACATAGTGCGTACAATAAGGTTAGACACTTATGGACACAAACCGAGCCCTAAGTTACCCACCTCTTCCTGGGTGGGGAGCTGGAATCAGACCGGGACCGTGACCCGGAGCTGGACCGTGACCCAGAGGAGGACTCTGAGCTGGACTCTGAGCTGCTGGACTCCGAGCTGGAGGAGCGCGCTCGGTAGCGCCTCCTCGTCCTGCCCCTCTCTCTGCCGGCGGGGCTGGCAGGGCGCTCCGAGAAGCGGAGGGTGCCCCTGCTTCGCCTCAGGGCGGAGGTGGCATCGCTGTCAGCCTCCGGCCTGCAGGGGGAGCTCTCTGGTGAGAGCAGGACGGAGGCCGTCAGAGTCCTGTGATCCAATGGCTGGCTGACAAACTTCGGCGGAGTGCAAGTGGTGCTGCTCTGGGTTGCCGTGGCAACATACTGGGTCTTGGTTGATGGAGAAGTGCGAGCTGCGGGCTTGACGGCGCAATGCTGCCTGTCGCTGTGAAACGTGTCCCTCTGTGGCTCTAGGGGTTGCCCTGAGGGCAGGCAGTAGTCATGGTCTGTGAAGGCCAAGGGCTCCTTGGAGGCCACAGGTTTTGGGGGTAGGGAGGGGGCGACGGTTGTTTGGGACCCACATCCTGCTCTGTTGTGTGGCGCCGGGTGGGGGGTGGTGCCCTGAGGGGTCTTGGAAGGCGACGGTTTGGTGCCTTCTGGCCGCTTGGCCTTCCCCAGCAAGGTGACAGGGGTCAGTGGCTTCCAGACCTGGTGCGGAGGCGTTGCTGGTGGGGTGAGGCCTGTAGAGGGGGGTATGGCATGAGTAGAAGAGAGAAGAGATGGTGGCACTAAGGACTCTGAATGAGCTGAAACTCAAAGTCTCCACAGTTCAGGTTGTTAATGGCCTGGATCCCTACCTAGAATGACAACCTTCGAGATCAGATGCTCATTGGTTGCTGCGGAAATGCAACCATGCGAGTTCCAAGCTGCCTCGCTTAACAAGTTCAGGAAGCGTCAGGTCAAGAGCAGCAAGTACAAGTTACCAGTGTACTGCTTCATATATACAGCATTATGAATGCACCCGATCACCACAATAGAAAATCTGTCTCAATGAACGGGGCTTGGCAAACAGAAGAATGTGGAGGGGGGGCAGGGGAGAAGACTACCAGATGCCGGAGATGAAAGGACAGGAGTCAGAACTCACCAGCGGTGCCCAAATCCAGGCCGCGTGGGCGCTCCAGCGGTTTCCTCTCAGGCTGCTTCTCCAAGCTGGCGAAAAGAAGAAAAAAAAAAAGATGAGCTCTGGGCCATGCTGCTGTCTTAGTGGCAGTCGTGCAGAGAAACGCCAGGAGCGGAGGGCAAATACAGCGCTCAACAGAATGAGATGAATAACAAATGTAAAAACAACAACGACTAAGGCAAAGGGGGCCTCCGATGACAGATCACTTGGCCTGCCGCATGTGCACTCGTGCATGCAACCGGTTTAGCTTCTAGTAAATGACTCATTTCAGAGGACCCCTGACAGACAGACCGCCTTCAGCCATCGAGGAGGAACCGGATGGTACACCTGTCAAGGACCTCAATTTCATTTATTTCCCCAACTTCAGGCTGGGGTTCAGATTCATGTTTTACACAGCAACGAGCCGTTATGTTTTTTTTATGGATTCATGTAAAATTTATCCTATTCATTTGATTTCTGAAATAGTCAAATTCACATGAAATAAATCAGGCTACTATGAAATTCCGGATAAAATCATTTCAGACGTTTTTCAGAGTATTTTCTGTCTGCACAAACATACACTTACGGATGCAATTCTCAGCTAATACTTACACTCTACAGACATTACCTAGACTTAAAGAGTTAAATATATCAAAGCAGAAACATTGTGCTCACTGTAAAAGAAAAAGAGTACTTTTATTTTGGGGGAAATTATTTTCCCCAAACTTCTGGGTGCTGAAAACTCAGGTGAATGAAATGCAGAGACAAACTGCGAGCCCCCAACACGGTTACAGAAGAATAATTCATTTTAAAATACATAAAAATGTAGTATTTTCAAGTATTATGAAACGGTGTGAATGTTGGCCATTCGTGATTGTCCTCGACTTTCCAGCTCCTTCCAGGGCTTTTAAGGGCCGCAGGAACCCTGCAGGAGCCCTGTACCCAACATCACACAGGTTCTCGGTAGGTCGTGGTGAAAATGCAAGGCACCACACACACAGGTGGGGGTTCCAGGTGTGAGAGCAGGGCAAGTGCTGTAGGGTAACTCCTGAGCGCCACCTCTACTCACCTGGAGCTTCCTACAGCAGCAGCTCTACCACAGACCTCCGGCACACTCTTCTCCTCTTTGGCTGGAAAGAAAAGTGAAGGCGGGTGAGTGGACTGGCCTCACAGAGAGGGGTCAGTGCCGGGAGTAAAAGGGGGTAGCTTACTGGCTGACAGGGGCATGCAGCTTTGACCCAAAACTAAAAAGACTGTCCGTGACCATGAAACGGGCACTGAGCTTACTGGGCCTCTAAAGAATGTTGTGAAAGAGGAGGAACGTGCCCACCCCAGTCTGTGCACTGGGGCCCCATCTCTACCAAGTAGAGGCTATTAGACACACTGACAGGGTGCTGTTGCTATGTGTCTGGGGCCTGGTTCTCTCTCACTGAGGCTCATGGCAACGGAGCTAAAATGGATCTGCAGACAGGGCAGAATATCCGGCAGCCCAGTCCGGCCCCTATAATTATGTGACCGACTCCAGCTGCTCAGCCTCTTAAAGGGACGGATCATTCCATGCCCCCCGTTTATTCGAACTAGGGATGCTCATTTTAAGACATTTGCTTGATCGATCGTCACCAACGTTAACAAACAATTAATCAATCTTTTTTATTTTTTACTGCAAAATGTAGTGTATGACAGAGAACACAAAATGCTAGTTTTTTTTTCAATCAAAGCTTTGTTCAAACTTTTGAGACATGGGCCTATTTTAACAGCATAGAACAATAAAAGGGCTGTCTGACAGCCAGGGCCAGATTAAATGGATGGACTACACTAGGCAAACCATTCCCCCCCGGGGCCATCAACGTAACGCGTTCGGTTTCTGTTCCTTCACTGTTGACTCATTGTTGGTAAGTTTTAATGTGTTTCAATAAAGAAAGCGACTTTTCTCAGGAGCAATTTGCAATCAGTAATGCCAGATATATGTGAAGGCATTGGGGAATGCATCAACCAGGTAGCTCTGAGCTTCTTATACATGCCCATCACTGACTGTTCACCCTTTACCATTGAGCTGAACTGGCAAAACTCTCTGTAAAGTCATTCGCAAGATCATGGTTATATTTCTTTCAGTTGTTCTGTGGCTGCACGCACTTCTCGGATATCCAATGAATTAAATTTTGTAAGGAAACCAAATTTTTCCTCCACTTTTTTAGAGGTGTCTTTGCGTCATTGAAGTTCCTGTGATAGGCGATCACAGACGACATAACGCGCGTCACTCAGGCTGTCATTTTCTTTCTTCCTCTTCATTTTGCTGCACCCGAAAGCATTGCTGAAAGGACACTGCTAACATAGCAAGCATGATGTGCACTGAACTGCAAATACTTTTCACGCACTTTGCAAGGTGTTTACGTTGTGTATGACTTTCATAACTAATACATTGAAATAAAGTTTTAGATTTAAGTTTTTATCTGAAAATATTTTACAATATTTAAAATTTAAAAAATATGTAATATTTTTTAATCCCTTTGTCTGGGCCCCTGTGGCAATTAGACACTAGGCGCATGCCTAGTTTGCCTAGATCCGGCCCTGCCGACAACGGAGGCGTGGCAACTTGAAAAAAACGCATTTCACCAAAAACTCAAATGAGGAAGTAACGTTTGGCATGCTTACCGAATTCAAGAGACCACACTATCCCTGGCTGAGGTACCGTTAACAAAAATGTTTTGTTCTTGTAAACGGTCTCTTTTGTGAAATATTGCTAGATATATTTTATAAAATCAACAAGGTTTTAAAGCAATATTATTACACTCACTAGAGTTTGTGCTATTGGATAACTCCGCTGTGCTGTGATACATAATTTTTCATTTGATATGCTTGATCGATCAAATTCTTAATGGCGATTGATCGATCATCGATTAACCATTAACACCCCTAATTCGAACGGGCAAATATTTAGAAGTACGGTATATTAAATGACATGAATTCACAATTTCTCAATTGTATTGATCTTTAGCAGGAACAAATCTCTGAACAAAGCAATGTCGAACAAGGTTACAGGTTACAGATTTAAGCACAGATATAGGGCAATCGAGAGAAGTGCACTCAGTCAAGTGACAGCAGCTGGAACAAAACAGCTGGGAGCAGTCTCCAGGACTGGGGGTCAGTAACTCGTAACACTGCCCCTCTACATCAGCATAGAGGCATCAGCCCCAAAACCGCAGTACCCTTCTCTGCCAGCTTTCCCGCTGCACGCTTAATCTCTCAAGGCTCTCCTAATCATAAAGCAATTCACATTCCAGGGCATAGGGAAAGGATCAAAAAAGGACCAAAAAAGGGAAGGAAATGGCACAGTTCAGGTCACACCCACGCCTGCCAAGACGAATAAAGCCAACCGTAAGATTTGTCACATCAGCAAGAGACAAGGCTCTTTAATTATTAACTGGGAATGCGGACAGAACACACTTCAGGCACACCCCCGCTGGGAGGGGCCTTCCAATCTGTGTCAGATATGCTTTATCCCTAGATCAGTGCACCACCTCTGGCTAGTTCCTGTATTGCAGCTGAAGACTGGATTCCCCACATTGGGGGGAAAAAAATCCTAATTTGTGTCCTGCACAAAATTAGAACGTTCTAGAAACTTTTCAAAAGAAGACTGAACATGGCACGTTCTAACAGCACACATGCTTATGGAAAAGACAAATGCAGGAAAAATCCACTGGCAATTTAACAGGCTCCACTTCCCCAATAGGAAGACGCTGTTAATTATGCCAGCTAGCACCAACCCAAAAAGGTACCCCAAAAACAGCTTTGTGATGTTATGTTACCTGCCAAGGCATAACAAAGAAACTAGGTCAATCCTTTGGTGGTCACGTATTTACGTGTCTCATCGAGACAAAACCAACGCTGTACACTCACCTTGTGTCTCCTCAAATTGCTCGAGCAGGCTCGTTAGATCAGTGGCTTCAATTCCTGCAAGACACAGACAGGACAAAGATCCCCATTACTCCTGTATTGTGACCCCATCCTCCATCGTTACAGAAAGCTTTGCAAAGCATCACTTGTGAGTGGAAAAAGTGATCCTTGTGATGAGCGATTTTGTGGTTCATACATAACAGAACAGAGGGACACAGGAATGTTTGATGGTAATAAAAAAAAGTTAATGTAAGAAAAGGTCATTCAGCTCATCATTTTGCATACTGTCTAGAGTCCAGCACTGTGTCAAGCCTGGGCTTGAGACCCCAAGGGTCTCTTCTGCTTCTACACAACCTTCTACACAACCTTCTACACAACCTTCTACACTACACTACACAACCTGGCCAGCTATTCCCTGTACTGACCTCATTTATCATCCGGAGGGAGAGACATCTCAACTAACTTGAAAAGGTGAATTACAAATGAATCTCGGTAGAACTGCAGCATCCATAAACCTGGAGAAATGTCTGCTATCCGTTCCCTTCAATCAAAGCTGAAAGCCATTTGACTGCAACAGCGACCCCTATACGGCAGGAGGAGCACTAGCACATCCTATCCACAACACTCCCGTCGCTACAACTGGCCGCTGTCATCGTCAACTGCATGTGCGGCGCACTCCCGATTTGGTTGTCAGTTTAACATCTATCTGGTAAGAAAGCCAAACAGAAAAAAGAGAAGGATGCCCACACATGGTTTTAATGCTCCCAAAGTATTTCATCAAAGAATTAAAAATACTTTGGGGATGAAGGTTATTGTGCAAAACGGAAAGACATGGAGTTAACCACATTGGGGTTCCCTATCCGATCCCTGATCGGCAATACCAAACTGATGGGGACATTACAAGACTTAATGGCCCAATCATTTACCCACACGTTGAATATTTGGCTTGATATAATTAAACATTACAAATTAGAAAGGGAAATGAGGCTTGTAAGTTGGTTTGCCTATGATGATAGATTTAAGCCAAGTACAAATGGCTTGTAAAAAGGAGGGAATCGCTGCAACGTATACAACTGTTGAGAAAGGAAACATGCTTAGCTTTCAAGAATTGAAAGAGAAGTGTGGGTTGGAAATCCACCACTTCTATAGGTACCTACAGTTTAGGGACTACTTTGTAAAGGAAATACAACTGCCTGACACTTCCAAACCTTCAAATGCAATTCTCAAATCTGTAATGAGTGCATATAGCAGATCTTGGTGCTTTATCACAATCTAATGGACTGTAGAGCCAATTCCACCCTGTATACTAAAGCTAAGTGGGAGTCGGAGCTTGAAAATGACATCTCAGAAGAATGGTCTAATATGTGTCAAATGTATCATACTACAGGGTATGGAAGGAGTTCGGATAGAAGAATCTGACCCACTACTTTTTAACTCATAAAATAATAAGCAAACAACTTGGCTCACAACAGTTATGTTGGAGGATGTGTGGACATAAAGAGGCCAATCACACACACACATCTTCTGGGAATGTCAAAAATGGATTCTGTTCTGGGGAAAAGTATGTTTAACAATTAATATTTGATATTCTGGGTTAAGGGATCCCCAAGATGTGCAAAATCATATACCACGGAGATATATATGAACATGTACATGTCATGGATGAGGATAGGTATCTGACCAAGATTACTGGTTGCGTGGAAGAAAGCAATAGAACTAGAAATGGGTATAAAGTTGAACCTCCTCGAACAGAACAATGGCTAGACACTGAGAGCAAATGTTTATACTGGAAAAAATGATCTACTTGTTAGGAGTAAAAGAACATGAATTTGAAAATAAATGGGAGAAATGGATGATGTTTGATATCCAGGAAGACAACTTGACCAATTGACATGTATATAGATTTAGACGTGTATAGATTTGAATATGTAAATTAGTATAACTTTCATAACATAGACCGTTGTGACCTCAGACAGCCTCTTTACCTCACCCATTATTGCTAAGAAAACTAATCAGACCTATTGTTGTTGGGTCTCTGGAAAAGGATCACAAGTAGCCCATGTTCTTTCACTAATTTTCCCAATTACTCAAGTTACTTGCCACTTCCTCATAAGCGGTTTAACTATGATTAAACACCAATAGGTGAATCCGGTCAACAAATAGGTAGTTAGCCAGCTTGCCAGGCTAGTACTCTTGTTAGCTAGCAAAATACAAATCCCTTGTCATTCTAAACAAGGTATAACAATGAATATATTCGACTTATTTTGGATATTGAAATGCACTCATCCGACAAGAAAATGCTAAAAAGAAATCTAGAATTTTATTTTTTTGGATTTAGACATCCACACTCACCAATATCACTTGTTAAGTCCAACCTCTTCTGGGCTGCCTGCTGGAGTCTCTCCCGGGTAGTGGGGCCCAAGACCATTTGCTGGGGTGGGTTGCCCTTCTTTGCAGCGGTGGGAATGGACTGTGGTTTTGGAGTCTGTGCGGTGGCCCGGGCTAGCAGCACACATTGCGCCTGGTGGTTGGTATTAAGTAGGTTGGGCTGCGGGGTGGCGCCGATCGTTGCCTGGCTCACCAACGCGGTAGGAGTGGACGGCTGCTGCCGGGGGTTCATCTCCTGGCTCACCGGTGGGTGGAGGGCAGCGGGCTCACATGGTGGATTCAGGCCCTGTGACCCCTCTGCAGCCTTGGGAACTGAGGTGGGCTTTGCCGAAGTGCCAGTGGCCTTGCCAGAGGTCCCCACCAATCCCAGAGGGACCAGAAGGGCTTGGGGAGTGGGTGGGGCATCAGTGCCCACAGGGTGCCAGGCTGGCCCCATGACGGGTGTGGTCTTGGAGGCTGGCTGGTCCTGGGGGAGCTGGGGCTTCACCAGGCAGGGGATGGGGAGCAGCTCAGTTGGGAGTTCTGGCAGGGAGGGCCACTTGGTGCTCTGGTCCTCCTGCTTCTCCACAGGAGCCGGCTTCTTCTGCTGCCGAAGGAGCCGGTACTGCTGCAGGTTGAGAGGCCTGGGCTTGGGCTCACCCTGCTGGGACACTGGTGCCCCCTTGTGGATGGAGGCCTTCTTGCAGGGCTCCATGTTGACTCCTGCCAACAGTTGGTTGGCCAGCTTTTGGTCTCTCAAAGCTGGGACTACGGTCTGCTCACCGCTGCAACTGCTGTCGACCGCCCCCTCGAGGAAAGACGCCAGCATGGGAGCGAAGGTCACCCGCTTCTTCATGGTCTGGGCTTTCCTTTCAGGGAGGGCTTCCAGGGGTGCACCAGGCCCCTCTTCAGACCTACTCCTGAGGACCCGCCCCTCGCAGCCACCACCACCACCCTCGTCACTTTTCCGTTTCTTTTTGCGGCCGGTGGGGCACTTCCCAAATGCCTCGCCCCTGGGCCGCTCCTCGCTCGCCTTCTCATCATCGCTCTCCTCCAAAGCTGGGAGAGGGCGGGGGCTCTCCCCTTTTGATGATGATGATGACGATCCTCCCACCTCCCGAGAAACCTCCTGCTCCTCCTTGTCCTCCTGCTCCTCCTGCTGCTGCTGCTGCTGCTGCTGCTGCTGGAACCCCACCTCTGTCAGGCTCAGTGCCGACGCGATGGCCAGTACTGGCTCCCCGTCTTCGCCCTGATCCACCACCTCCAGCATGATGGACCCCTCGGGCAGCAGCTGCATCTCCTCCTCCACCTCGCCTGGCTCCAGGCGGATTGCCAGGCAGTACGAGTGCATGTGCTTCACCAGATTGCTCAGGGACACGCACCTCCCATCTGGGTCCAGGGCCAGTGTGGTCTCTGCCTCTGTGGCATCAGGGGAAAGGGGGCCCTCGGAGAATGGTGTTGAGCCCCCGACCCCTTCCTCCTCTTCCTCCTCGCCATCACTCCTCTGGAGAATCAGATCTAGCGCCCATGGAAGAGCCCTGGCCTTCTGCTGCCTCTCCACACCAGCGCCCTCCAACTGCCAAAGGCAAACAACCCATTATTATTATTGCTGTTATTATTTTAAAAGCAATTTTTAAGCCAGATTGTCCTCTTCTTGCAATCGGGAATTGCCCATTCTATTTGTAGGCCTGTCTCGTTGCTGCAATGTCCTGTTAATTTGAGAGATTTGCAGACAAGCACGCACTCTCCTATTAGTACCCATTTTTGCACACATCATACACAGCAGGTGCAGGCAGAATGCTCCATCAGAGGACGTACTGGGGCGCAAATGTTAGAGGACAATCCAGCCAACTAAAACCCTCCCTCTGACAATGTGTCCAATTATGTGCTGCCCTGCTGGCCACAGTCACCACTGGTACAGTCAGTTACAAACTACAGGCAAACTAACCATTATAACCCCTTCAGTATCCCAGAAGTGCAGAGGGATGCTGGATAAAACAAAGAGCTGATCTTAATCTGCACTATTACACACCACAGTGACCTCAGTGCCATGCAACTACAGAATCTGGAAGAGGTTCTTACCTTTCCTGGCACAGGGGTGGTGGATTTGGGGCCACGCATGGGCTCTCTACCAGGAGGAGACCGGGCCAAATTAAGGAGCCTTCTCAGCTGTAATGGGATGGGAGGAAGCAAAACCCTGTCAGCATGCTCCCCCTTCAAGCAGACAAAAAGCCCACTCTTCAAATGGCATCTTGGATCCATCATCGCACACTCTTGTTTCTAGCACCATCATAAGCAAGATAAGCCATCCAAGATATTCTTCAGCTACTTCTTTACTACTAGTATTCTACACAATTAATGTAATAGCTATTTTACTGTGCATATGTTTTGTTTAGATTACACACATATTCCAACACATACTCCATATTACATAGAAACAATGATTGAAACAAGGTTTATCGTACAAGCCAGCAGTATAGGCAACAACTAGCAAGGACTCTACACTGACATTTCTAGACTTGGACATAAGATTTGTCTGTACTTTATTTGCTGTAAAATAACTATATTTTTTAGATTTGGGAAGTTTTCCTCACTTTTCAAAAGGCTGGGATGTTATACCACTTTCCATTACTTTCCAGGATAAACATACCGTCTTTCCAGGGCAAACATAATGCAACTCCTAGTGTGGACAGATGGGCCTAAAATAGTAGTATGTTGGTTACAATAATATGAAGGTGGTCCTAAAGAGATTTCAGGACACAGCTGCACACTCACCGGAGACTGCTCCCGACCCTTATGGCCAGAGAAGAGCTCTGAGTCTGGAAGGGTGTCGAAGGGCGACAGGTTTTCGTCATCGACATTGTCAAGTATTTCTGTGAGAGCTGTGAGCAGCGTCGCTTCACTCTCCTCTTCCGCTCTGCCTTTAGCCTTCCACAACACAAATAAAACAACCTTGTGTGGTCAGATTACTTTTACTGTAAACTCAAAGGCCCCAGCATCATACTGCTTCACACTCAGAGACTATTCTTGTATTTAAGCATCAGCACTATAAACAAGTGCAACCAATCTTAAAATTGGTCATTGAAAGTGGGGACAAATATTGACTGATGGAAAGAATCTAAATTTAGCACAACCTAAATAAAGGGAGAAGTGCATGTGTGATGGTTTTGTTTTTGATTATTTAATGATTAACATAATACGCATACACATCCAATACCAATGTAAAACTATGTGCATTAAAATTCACAGGACTGCACGAGAAAGTCAAGGAATTATTTCCAGTGGCGCGGCACAGCAAGATGTGTGTGTTTGTGCTCATCGCTGCAACCCGCTCTGTCAAATCGTTAGAGTGTAGACAAGCATACTCTCCTACGAAACGTCAAGTCGTTGTTTCTTTTCACTCCAAAGCCCACCAGTTAAGCTTGTTAAGACACTGAGTCAGAGAACAACACTACATGTGTAGCCTGTGCAAGCAGACTGTGAGCCCCCAATTGACCAAGGAAAAACAGTGCTTTAACAGAATGAGCCACGCAGCAGCCATCACAGCAATTCTGATCTGAGAAATTACACTACACATGTAAAGAAGTCACATGACAAATGTAAAATATACAGCCCACTTTAATCAAAGCTGGGGGGTTCTCACCTCTCCAAAAGCAATAGAATCCTCAAAGATAGACAGGATAGATGGGTCCAGGCAGCCATGGAAGGGTTCCAAACTGCCTGCGGGGTCCAGTTGGTCATCCAGGGCCAGGCCTTCGCCCTCTCCAGACAGATCGCCCTGAGCGAGACAGAGAGAGAACCAGGGTTAGGACATAATTGAGCAGACTGCAAAGGAGAGCACCCAGCTTGCAGGCAAACCTACGCCCAAGGAGCCTGCATGGCAACAGACAAAAACCAAGCACCCTTAGGCAAGGGTGGGTGACTACAGAAGAAACGCTGACACTCAACAGATTTCATTCCAGAGGATTTTCTTTCTTTTTTTTTTTTTTTTTTTTTTTTAAGGCATTTGAGCTTTCAGGTTCAATTCCAGTTATGAACTGTATTCAGCCAAGACTGGAAGGCTTACTTTCAACCACAGATTTTGTTGTAACGAGTTCCTTTACTGCTGTGGGAAACCAGATTCCAAAAAGCAGGTAGATCGATGTGCTGCCTCGGATTCCAGGGAAAGATCGGTTTCACGTACACTTGACTACCGTATTGTTACATTTATGGTCAAAAACAAACTGTAAAAACAAAAATAAAGGAAAAAAAATCTGCAATACTTTCCTCAATAATCACCTGCAAACAATGAACCAAGACCTAGACATCTAAACTCTGGAGGAGTGTGAGAGAACGGGTTTCAGCTCCAACACAAATTGCAGAGAATAATACAAAAAAGTTGGCAAAAAGCCAACTAATTTCCATTGTGGTTCTCTATATGGTGGTCCTCTATATGCGCTCCAAGGACGTGATGCAGGAGTGCATTGATGGACGTAAATTACATGGACGGTGCATGCGTCTTCAGTTAATTAATGAGTTGATCGACAACAGCCTGGTCACTAAAACACAAATTGTTTAATTTGTTTACGACCAGTAATTTGGTTAATGGTCAGTTGGATCCTTGAAAATAGCAATAGTAAGAATTCCTATTTAAGTAATATGCCCGGAAAACAACTGTACTGAAAAATTTAAGTGAACAGAATACATTGACTTCTTGTGGTTTTATTTATTTATTTTTTAAACTTAGCTACTGTTACAGTACAATGCATTTTAATCACTAATATTTCTCTCGGTGTATTTCAGGTATGTATGAATCTATAAATCATTTGCAGCATTATACTTACTAAAGCGATGTTAATGAAGAAATTTGGACCATGTGACATTTGATTTACTGGCTTTTAATGATTGGGTTATTTTTTAATGACAAAAAGAAAAGGCCACATTTTTGCAGAGGTCCCATGAAATATAGTGATGCATATTGTATCGCAGGCTCAATTTTGGCATTGTGACAACACAAATGTATCATACACTATATATCTAAATACACAATTGTGAGAAGAAAAAAATCTGTATTCCAACCAAAATTACTGATCAATTTGATGCCAAGTTACAAAAAACATTGATCCACACGTCTCACAGAAAGTACACCAGCAATATCCCAAATAAATACTATGCACTGTTTCCCAAAATGTGTTAATGTAGCTTGGTCCTTTGGTTCTTCATATTTCCATCGCAAGAGGATGTGGCCTCTTGATGGCATTGTGATCAAAATGTGAAATTATGCATTTTCTCCTCTTATACAGCATATACATTAAGTCTGTGTATATATAACAGAAAGCATGTGTATTTGTCATACCAACATCATCATAGTACAGGACGTGTATGTAGGATCAGTGCCCCATCCTACTGCTAGGTTTGTGCATAGTTAAGGGATTAGAAATGACAGCATATGTACGTTTACTGGTTTATATACTCCAAGCGAGTTTTCATTGCATGCAATATTTTAAGACAAAGCATAACGTATATTAAGTATGCAGCAACTTGATAGGAAGGAATAAAATATGTTGTCGAGTTTGGTATTTTCAAGTGCATAATATGAAATTCATAAAAATTATTTTGTATACCATGTAATAATGTGTAATAATGTGACCTTTATCGACTTCACTGATGTGATATCACATATGAAATACCATTGGTCAACGTAGATAAATATAGGCCATCGAAATGTGAAAGACCAATGTGGACAATTTGGGGACTGGAGGATTTTAAGATTTTTTACAAATGTTTAAGATGGGTAGAAACTCAAAATGTACGTTTTTGTTTTTTTGGGCCATATAAAGTTGGATCCCCATTACGTGTGTTTACAACAAAGTAGAGGGTAAAGAAGTTCATGTCTGCAAGGATTAAGTGTGTATTCACTGATTAAGGAAATCCTGAAAAAGTACTGTTGTGCGGTATAAGTATGCACCACCAGCCAGTAACTTGGTGGGTAGTAACCTGCAATCTGAATATATACACTAGATGTACATGTAAGCATAATATGTTCCTATAAAAGCACCCCCCTAAAAGCCGACAAACAGACCTAAATTTGTGTTTGGCCCTAAACATATTCATATTGGCAGCAGAGCACAAAATAAACAGCTGTAAAGCATTCCAACTCTATTCCGAAGGTGAGTAAACTATGCTTGCAAAGAATGGCTGTACGCCCTGCACGGCCACAGGGCGAAATCTGTGCCAATTATAGGTGAGCACATTTGAAAAAGATTTTCTATCAATCAGGCACGTGTTATTTTTTTCCAGTCAGTTCCATTGAACCACAGGTGACGTTTAAAATTCAGTCGCACCAAATGCCACTCTCATCACACATTGTTGGATGTATCCTTAGCCTCAAATATTTACAAAAGTAAGAGGTTGCTATGGATTGCGTCTAAAACGTGATGCAAATTAGTCTACGGCTGGCCCTTGCGGTCCTGAAAACCACTTGCAAATATCAAGACCGTGGGAATAGCTTGACATTAACTAACATTGATCGTTAAACAGGTCTGGGCGAACATATGAAACGGATTCATTTGAATTCGATTTACTTCATAAAGAGGATAAAATAAAATTCCATTAACGGTTTTCCAGAAACGGAATGCTGGACAGAAAACCCCCACACAAAAAACCACGTGTTGTACCATTACAATTAGCTTGCTAGCTAAGTAACGTTACTGACTGTAACAATCTCAAACCAGGAAACAAAAGGATTCGCAAGAAAATGAGCTTTCTAGCAAAGTTGCATAAACAGTTGGACTAAACAAAATGTAAATTTGGCTGCATTTATGCTTAAAACATTCAGCAAGGTGAATTATACCAGAATTAATTTAATGAAATATAATTCGCTGATATTTTTGTAGATATTAGTAGCTGGTACAGACATTGTGGTTATGGTCCTTCACACAAACTTAAGTATTATTGAACACGAAAAATGTAAACCCCGATAAGTTATTAGTATTCCTCGCCAAACGTTAATTGTGCCATCTTCTCGCCGTCTAACGTTATTCAGTTAGATTGAAAAATGCATAGGCATTTATTTTACATAACATGAGCGAACAAGATGCAATCAACAGAAAAGTGTGAAAACTGAGAAAGACTAGAGGACCAAGCTAACAATTCGTTAGATAATGAATGAATCAAAATATCAAATCTGTGATGTGCCAGTAACAGGAAGTTACTCCTCGTTTTCGCAAAATGAGTCACGCCATAAACAACCTAGCAAGCTCACGAAAAAGGATGGCCAACCACGTGTACATTCCTTCAGTTAAAGCACAATATTGACATTACATTCGAACAAATCTCAAATGTTCTATGTGAAGTTAGCATTAAAAGAATTGAGCAAGCATGCTACTTTCAGTTAGGGACATTAGCAAGTTAACGTTGGCATAATTTGGCTCACTAATGTTATCTAACGTTGTGTACATTCATTCCCAATAACGCATTACAAGCTTTAGGAATAATATACATTTTTTATTGATAATGCTAGCAAGCTTGCTAACTAGACGTGAAATCCAGATAACTAACGTTACACTTTCCCACGTTTATCGATAAACTGACAACCTAACTAACGTTGGCTGACTAATCGAACAGCTGAGTTATCCCAAGCCCCACACCATCAAGTGTTTATGCGGTTTTACACCGTTTGACACATTCGCGTTGCGTTTGTCCTGAGAAATACAAACATTTAGCCATTCAAAGCGATCACGACACACAATGCATGCCCGTTTTTTTCTTCCATTTTCCCAGCAAGCATGCTTTTCTTACTGCATCCACGTGTCACTCGCGAAAGTACAGCGCGTTCCAGAGCTCTTAACTCTCGCCTATACTGACAGATACAAATGTTCTTGTATCTCGGTAATATTAAAATAAGTAATTATACCGATACCGTACCTCCTCAAATATATATGTGTTGAAAAATTCCATATTGCCGGTGGTTAAACTCTCCTCCCCTACTCCCCACCGCGCCGCCATCTTACAGCTCCGATCATTGAGCTCAACGCAAGCGTGATCTCCGCAGCATCATCAGCATAGGGCCGGCGTGGGACACGTGGTATTTTCATTCCCGGCAAAATGATACACTCGGGCCAGAGTTCAGACCCGCCTACAACACGTGGGAGCAGTAACAGCACAAGCCGTTACGTCATTGCTTTACTGAACTGTTTAAAACCGCAAACGGTTCTCCATGAAAATGTGAGGCTGATGTATCAAATTTCGCAACAAACAGTAGGACTTTTCAACAGGATTCTGCACAAATTGCCTGGATCTTTGATCCACACCCCGGTACAGTAGGTGTCGCAAGCACGAATTGCTGTTGGTGGATTCGGCCAAAGACACCATCAAAGGAGAACAAAGGCGCAGTTCAGGGTGTAGTTTGATGCTGCCGACCCTGGAACAGTTTGAGTTTTCCCACGTAATTTTAAGGGTTTAAATGTTTGCGACGGAAAGTGATCGTGGATCGACTGTTTGGTACACAAAGCACTCCAGCATCACCGAGTTGTCAATCTTTCTTTGAACAAAAACATGGTTTAAACCAGAAGCCCCATGCTACCAAGTTATAAATGGGTCAAATACAGACACTAACTATCTATTTTTACGATTATAATTTTTCATTTGAGATTTTTATTGAATATAAACATATTTCGGAATACGTCATATTTTTTAAATATAATTATGTAACAGTCATATAACGCCCTCTAGCGGCGGATAGTGCACTCAACATAGTCCACGTTTGTTTTTTTGTAAAGCATAAAGGCGAAGGTACGCTCGGTTTGTACAGATTTCCTGCTTGAAAAAAGCAATGACCTGCTTTACCATCGTTAGACCATTTGTTGTTTTTAAATGGGTAATGGTCCATTACTGAAATCACCTGGTGCAGTGCATTTTGTACCAAAAGCCTGTATAGACTCAGCCCTCCATGGAATTAGTTTGACATCCCTGCCCTATGACATGGATGTCAAATCTGATCTGAGAAGAGTTGTTGTAGGTGTAGGCTTTGGTTCTCGCCCAGCACAACAGCACCAGATTGAACTAATCAACAAATCATGGTCTTCAATGAACACCTTGATTAGTTGAATCAGGTGTTTTAGTGCTGGGCTAGAACAAAAACTTGCACCTAACCCTAACCCTTCTCGGATAGGATTGGACACCCCTGCCCTAAGTGTTTGAGTGTTTGCACTCAATCTCTTTTTGCACTGAGAATTTGGACCCTGGGACGAATGTGAAACCAGAGGAATTCAGAGGCTTTTGAAGAAAAATACTTCAGCCATTGCTGAATGACAATTGTAATGTGCCCACGCATTTAATTGTGGAACCTGACCTGTCTGAAGAAGAGTGTAACCCAACTCAATCACCATCCTTCTCCCTGTGTGTCTGGAGGAACTCCAGGCCTTACTTTAACTAATTGTCAGACGCACATTTACGTGAACTCTGTGCTCATGCACCGTTTTAATTACATGTCCACCCTCTCCAGTTTCTTTAAATAATGCAGGTAAAGTCCTTTTGTGTCTTGCTGACATTTTGTCTGATGTTCGCTACCTGTGGTAGCCATTGCTTGTGGGAACAAAAAAAAACCCACTGTACTAGTATGTTTGTGTTTTTTCCCTTTTGTAAAAATATAGTGCGTTTCATTGGCTTAATATCTCCCTATCTCTCCACCTCAGCTGATGTGTGGTGAGCATTATGGCACAAAATGGCTGCCATACATCACCCAGGTGGGTGCTACACATTGGTGGTGGTCGAGGTGAGTTACCCCCCTTCACTGTAAAGCGCTTTGAGATTATGAGATGAAAGGTGCTATAGAAATGCAATCCATTATAGATTACAGCTGGCACACACACACACACACACACACACACACACACACACACACACACACACACACACACACACACACACACACACACACACACACACACACACACACACACACACACACACACACACAACACTCATTCCCCTGTTGAGCACCATGATTCTTGTATCAGTTTTGAAGATGGTATCTAATTGACTTTGCCAGACCCGGAGTCGGATGACTAGAGTGTGGACAAGACAGACAGATAAATTGAACATTCAAGCCATGAGATCACCAATCAGCTACTCCGATCAATACTTGAACGCTTATTAAATAAGAATGAAAAAACCCAGAGTTGCATTCCTTCTCACCAGTTCTTGAATCTAACCCTAACAACACAATATGAAACAAACTGATGTGTTTCGACATTATTGATTGTCTTGCCTGAAAGCATGAATTAAACAATAGGTTGACACATTTTTGATCTGCCTAAAATGACCGCCCTGTGCTTGAGAACCCCCACCTCAATAAAATGGTTAACATTTGACACCTTTATCCAACACTCACTACACACTGAAATCCAGGGGCTATTTAACACACTAGTGCATGGAAGCGTGTCTAAATCATAATGTCTCTACATCACGAATCTAGACATTTTGACAATGAAGATGTGTTGCCATTTAATACAATTTAATACAATATAAATGTTTTATAATTGCAATGATCACATTGTTACCAAGGATGTGTAAACCAGTCATGTTTTATCCTATTTGAAAGTCTAAAATACATCATTTATGAGTTATGGAAATACAAACAAAATATTTTTAAAAGGTCTTAAAGGTTTTGCTGGGGACCAACGGGGACTACTTCAAGGATTCCCAGGGGGTCCCTAGACCCCAATTTTGGGAACCCCTGAGTTAAACGCAGACCACTTTGTAGAGAGTCATTATTTACAAAGAAAGAACTGGAGTTTCACATCATACTTAGGGAGGGGTGTGCGTGTGGAGCAGGGTTTAATTCCTTGAATGCTCGATCACGGCCGCCTTAGAAAGTTCAAATAGAAAGTAATTCTAAATCCACATCCCTAACGCAGAGAGGAGCCCACCGCTGTGCCCCCTTTCCGCCCCGGTCGCATCAGAGCCGTGACAGCGGAACAGCAACCACGCTGCCGCAGAACTCCTTCAGACATGACACACACACACACACACACACATGCAGCCCCCACCCCCCCAGTCCTGAACATTAAACCCCTGAAATGGGGCCAAAAGAGTCTCCAGAGACGGGCGGGGAGGCAGGCCCTCTAAAGTGGGTCACCTTCCACCAGCGGTGCACTCTGCGCCAGGACTCCCGCAGCCACACAGGAAGCACCGCTGGGATGTGGACGAGGGCTCCAAGGCAGCTGCAGTCCCAGTAAAAGCCCCCCCCCTACCCCCAACCACCAGCACCAGCCTTCCTCCCCTTCACCAGGGGCCTCAGTGATTTTGGCAGGAGGCTCAATTTACCCCTTGGACTAGAAATTAAACTGAAAGGGAGAGGTATACATCCCACTTGACTTGGAGTACATTTGCAGGGCAAACCTTTTTTGTTTTAAAATTGTTATTATTTTTTTATCCCTCCATTCCTCTCTCTCTGGAAACAGCAGAGGATGAGCCTGTATAAAACAGTGGGGTCCAGACATTCCCTTGCCCCCACCCTCCAGCACCAAGCAGAATCTGCACATTGGCACCCTTTGGCTTAAATGGAAAAAGGAAAACACCCGCGTGAGCTATGATCTTAGGTAGGTCAGATGAGAGCTTTCCCCCCATCCCCCAGAGGGTGGCAGGTTGTGCCAAGAACGGGCCCAGCAACTCTGCCCATTTTTGCATTGAAATGTGTGGCTTGTTATTAATAGTGGCCTCTGTGACTACGTCCCCCATCCCAACACCTTAACCGAGTCTCTTCTTAACAGATCTGGGTCTATTATGTGTTCTTCATTCTTTATTTTGTTCAAACAAAAAATATATATAAAACGATGAACAAAGACAATCCAGGTCTCTCCCCTTTCTTTGTGCAGCCAGGGCAGTGAAAAACATGTCCACATATCTCCCCTCCTTACTTTTTCCCCCGTTCCATTAAGGTTTTTCTTCCCTTTTAATTTTTTTTTGTAAATAAAAAATGTTGGTCCGCCATCCCACGTGTCTTAGCGGCCGTCTGCAGGAGAAACCGAGGCGCCAAGGAGAAAACCCGTTCTCACAACAGCGTATGAGCGCGGACGGCGTGTGCCTCACGGCCGTGTGAGTCACTGGGAGGAAAGGGGCCGCACTGATTGACCGAATGATTGATTTATGGAGACGCCACTGACAACGCACTCGCAGTTGGAGCATGTGTGGTGAGTATTTCAACAAGCTCCCGAGAGCACGGTAACAGAATGTGATATCGGTAACGTGCTGCCTTGGCTAAATAGTCGACAGAACACACATTTCCTTGATATGGAACGTTTTGACGAGGTATAAGTAATACGACGCTTCTGGCCACTTCAAACTGTCGCCAGGGGCAGTGTTGCAGGTTTCATGGCCAGAATGTTAACCTATTATCGATGTTCATTCAACTGGATTGGTAATATCCCAACAAAATACTCTTCAGGTAAAAGGCAAGTTGGGTGGTTCTGTGAGAACGGGGTGAAACCCATGGAAAATATTTGTTTGCACACACATAGCATTGGCAGATCAGTCTTGTAAGGGCCATTGACTTTGGCTAAGCTTCAGTATAAACCCAACAGGCTTTTGACTTTGAGTACCAACATTAAACTTTATGTCCATAGTGTCACAGTGTTATGTCAATACTTGGCAGTTACTAGTATTTTGTTAGAATGAAAAAAACAAGGAACACTTGTGTAAACCCATGTGTCAGACTTAAGGATTGGATCTGGGACAGGCTGTCTACCTGGTATCGCCATATAACCACACAGGAGAATTCTGCAGAAAACGTAAAAACCTCAAGCAAGTATGAATGGTAGCCCTTTACCTTCCTGTGTATATTACCTTCCAGGCTGGCAGTGTAGTATAGTGGTGAGGGAGCTGGGCTTGTAACGCAAAGGTTGCAGGTTCGATCTCAGGTGGGGACACTGCTGTTGTACCCTTGAGCAAGGTACTTAACCTGAATTGCTTCAGTAAATATCCAGCTGTATAAATGGATTGTATGTAAAGAAATGTGAAACTGTGTAAGTCGCTCTGGATAAGAGCGTCTGCTAAATGCCCGTAATGTAATGTAAATGTAATGTAATAATAGTATTCGCATTTTGTAGAATATACTACAACATTACATCTATCCCGAAGCACATTCTAGAATATAAACATAAAAGATGCATATACTATATAAATATGGCAATTATTAATGTCTTTGTCTACCAGTGGATTATATTTTACATCCATCCCTCCCCCAGATCCAGCGCGCATTCTATGCCTAGATCTTGACACCTCAATTCTTCAGTAAGAGTGAAATCTGAAAAGTGTTATAGATTAGAGTGAATAACTGAATGCCAGCAGGATGTAAATTATAGCCGTTGCGAGTGCCCTTATGTTCCTCCTGCGGTTGCTCGTATGGCTCTGTGCTCTTGTACTTTTTTGATTAGAGAAGGGTTTCTCTGTGATCGTTTAAAACACTTGTGCCAAAGTGGTGTTTTTCTGCTTTTATTGGCACTGTTTAACTTCATGCTTTATTACATGTGTTACTTGCTATTTAGTACCTGTAGTAACAGCAGCAGCAACAACAACAACAACAACAACAACAACAATAATGATAATAACAATAACCATAATAATATCAGACGTAAATGTAAATAAAATAAAAATAAAAACGACTGTAGTAACAGTAAATAGTAGTTTCTTATATTAGATTTAATGCTTTGCCATATAGTTGTTTGCACATATTGCAATGCCATATGGACAAAAACATAGAAGAGACTCTGAGAGCAGGACCCAGGGGTGTGTGTCTGATTCAGGTGGGTGGGGGTGGGGGGCCAGGAGTTGAGGAAACGTGCGGGGTTAAACGAAAGCCGTTCGGCGCCTGTTTTGGGGGCCCGGAGCCGGGGCACGCTCCCCCCCGAGAGGATCTCAAGACGAGATTGACGCCGCACCTCACTAGTGCCCTGTGCCGTCGCTGCACTGCCGTTGCCATGGCGACGGTGCCCTCTCCGGGTGCTGCGTGTCGGCTGGAGAAGTTTTTCCTGGCTCCGCATTATCTTTATTCCCAGGGAGCTTCGAGCCCCCCCACCACCCCCCCGCCTCCTCCTGCTCTCACTCCTCCACTTCCTTGTCTTTCTCTATTTCCTCCTTTCGTTTTCTTTTTTTCAACGATAATTAGCTCTGCACAGTGTCGTCCCCGTACTGCTCAGAGTGCAACAAGACGCAGCACAGACTGACCAACAAAGGGAAGGGAGGTAACGATCCTACTGAGGTTACATCACCACCAGGGAGACAGCCATTGTTTATGTGCTGTGTTGCCGTGTAGATCATTGTGCGGTTTGATGGATGATTGTTTGTGCACGCATGTGTGTGTGTGTGTGTGTGAACGTGTCTGTGTGGAAGTATGTGCGTGTGCATGTGTGTGTACAAGGTGGTTTAGATGATATCTGTGTCAGGGGAGTGTGATTCTACTGCTGACTCCACTGCTGGCTGGACAGTAAGTATGGCTGAGACTTCAGCGAAGCGCGCACGTCTGTGTGTGTGTGTGTGTGTGTGTGTGTGAGTGAGAGGGGGTGAGGGGGTGAGGGGGGGTTGTTGATGGTACTCTTGTTCAGAGCTGAATGGATGGTCAATGTGTTTGTGAGATGGGGTGGCAGTGGTTTGCTAGGTGTTTGTGTGTATCTGTGTACGTGTGCGTGTGTGTGAGTGCGTATGTGTGTGTCTAGAGTGTGTGAGTAGGTGCCGAGCACTTAGTCAGACAACACCGTCGAGCTGCTATGTGTCAGAGAGAGAGAGACCATCTTTGTTTTCTGAACGCACTGTGTGTACGTGCGTGTGTGTGTGTGCGCGAGAAGATCTGATTGTGCAGTCAGTGGTAAAGTGCATTTCCTGGGGCTCCCAACAGCTTCAGACAGTCATCTCTGGCTCTGATAACAAAGAGCCATTTCCACAGAGCCACATCACTCAGCCTTTCTCTCAAAATCTGTCTCCCTCTCCCCCCCTCTCTTCTCTCTTTCTTTCTCTCTCTCTTCTCTCTTTCTCTCTCTATCTCTCTTCTTCTCCTCTCTTTCTCTGTACCTCCCTCTCCCTCTCTCTTTCTCTCGTTCTCTCTCTACCTCTCTCTCTCTCTCTTTCTCGTATATTGTGAAGGAATGCAGAACTTCCTTCATGAAATGTCACAGGTTGGACTGGTGTGCTGTTTCTGGCTCTCGTGCGTAGTGAGTCGCTCCACTCGAAGGTAAGGATGATCAGTGTGTGATTAAGGGCACTCAGATGGCAGATCCTCAGGTCACTGGAAAATGTCTCATGGGAAATGTGGACTTTTGACCCCCTCCCCCCTTGGTTTTCCTGTTTGGCTGTCCCCCTATACAGGAGATGACCAGAGGGTCATAATCTCATGATTTTAAAAAAAAACACTATTTGGGGTGTACAGTAAGTGATTCGATGGAAATACCGTTAGGTGGGTGAGCCACAGCTCAGGAGAGATCAGTGGGGGAGACCACAAAAGAAGGCTATCAGGAAACATGTGGGATTCAGTGAAGTGTGGGATTCTGTGGCTCGCAGAGCAGACACTTAAGAAGAGGGAGGGCGGGAGAGGGAGCGAGAGAGAGGGAGGGAAGGAAGGAAGGAGGCAGGGAGGGAGGGAGGGAGAGAGAGAGAAAGAGAGTGAGAGAGTTCATGAATGGGGGAGAAGGTGATCCAGACTGGGAATCAGGAATTGATTCTAAGATGAGGTAAGGCCAACCTGCAGGGGGTTGGGGGGGGGGGGAATTATGATCACAATCTGACCAGGGGGTGACATCAACCTTGCAGCTGTGCGGGGAGCCAGAGAGGTCAAGGAAAGGTTAAAAACCAAATATGGGGGGTGAGGGTTATAACCTTTGGACCGTGTTGCACTCAGCTGTGTGTCCTGGGCGGGGGGGGCTTCGTCCAGGTGGGTCTTGCGCTTTTTAAAACATCCCAGGCGCCTGCGCATGTTCGCCAGCGTTGCCCTTCTCTGTACAGCGCAACAGATCTGCAGAGTAAAAAAAACAAAAAAACAGAGGACAAGTGAGTGACGGAGGGAGGGAGAGAGAGAGAGATGGAGGGTGGGAGTAATGACTGAAACGAGAGAGGCGGGGCGGGCTGGGGGGGGCAGTGTAGTGTCTCACTCCTGGAAGGGTGATCTGTGTGACAGACTCCAGTGAGCGAGCGGAGAGAGGGAGAGAGCGACGTCAGACAGCCCTAGCTCTGCGCTCTGTGTGTGTGTGTGTGTGTGTGTGTTTTGTGGGGCGGTGGTGGTGGTGGTGGGGGGAGCAGTTCTGAGCGGTAATGAGTCCCACGGAAAGACCTTCCACCACTGGACTCCCTCCGGAGAATTCATCTCCCACAGCAGCGGCAGGCGAAAATAGCCAGTACATCTTTAAAAAAAAAAAAAAACGACATCACATGGTTGTTATTCTCTGAAATCTGTCTCACAGGTCACTTTGACAGCCCTCTCTCTCTCTCTCTCTCTCTCTCTCTCTCTCTCTCTCTCTCTCTCTCTCTCTCTCTCTCTCTCTCTCTCTCTCTCTCTCTCTCTCTCTCTCTCGCTCTCGCTCTCGCTCTCTGTCTCTCTCTTTCTCTCTCTCTCTCACACACACACACACACTCCCTCTCTGCCTCTCACTCTCACATACTCTCCTCCCACCAGTATTGCAATTTGCATACTAATGAGCGTGAGGCACAGCTAGCAGTCGCTGGAATATAATTCCTTCTTCCTGCTTCTCGGAGAGAGAGAGAGAGAGAGAGAGCTACCATTCCTCCGCTTTTTATTCTTCTCTTTTTTTCTTCTCGCGTGTGTGATTTTTCAGCCCCCTTCCTCTCTCTCCTCTGCTCCCCCCCACTGCCCCCCCTACCCTGCTCCCCCCCACCCTCCCTCCTGTCTCTGTTCCTCAGAAGTGGTCCATGCTAACAGCGTGCGGGGGGAACACAACCATTCCGCTCAGAGAGGGGGACAAACATGTGAGAAGATGTCTGTAGGAGGCTGTGCGTGCCCTGGTAAGTGCTGTGTTTTCTCTCGTTCAGCATGTGGTCTGATCGCTGCGCTATGAGGCGCTGCAGAGGTGCTCTGGCCCTGGGGGGGGTCGGAGGTTTGCTGACATTGTCCGCCGAAAGGTTTTTCTCAGACAAATTCTACAGAAAAACAGGTATTCTGGATTTTTAAACGGGTGTCATGTTTCATGCAGAAACTATGTGGGAAATATATATATTTCTATGTATGGTTATTATGGACAGGACAGAAATGTCCCAAAGTGGGGGGGGGGGGGGAGCATGTCATGAAAACAAGTAAAATCAGTCAGAAATGAAGATTAAATGATTTGTCAGTTTTTTTTAACGATGACATCTTGGGGGAGAAAGTTGCCTGGGTTTTGTTGTTGTTTCCGCTGTTGTCGTCGCTGCTGTTGCGCGCCTCTAATGGAAAGCAGATATGCAAAGGGAAAGAGTGCGTCTGTGTTTTGGAGGTTACCAACGTGGGGGCGTGCTGTTTCCTCACATAGAGAGGTGTTTGGGAGGGGGCGTATGGTGGGGGTGTGGTGAGGGTTGAGGTGGGAGGTTAACCAGAGTAACTGCCTAGTGGTGGAGAACTGCGAAAAGGCACAGAATCTCCAAAGCTGGGCTCATGCTGAGAAGTTTTCCGTACGTTTGTGTGTGTATGTGTGTGTGTGTGCGCCTGTGCGTGTGTGTGCCTTTTTTGTGGCGCTGGCTCTAGTTATCCATCACCCTGCGACATCATGAAGTTGTGACTCATTGATGGGGGCACTGTGGAGACCTGGGTCTGCCTGTCTCTGTTTCTCATATCAGCCAACATCCTGGTGCTTAGATTTGGCCTCCCGAGGGGGACGGGATATGGGTGTTTCGCGTGTGCATGAGTGTGTTGTGTGACCGGTTGGCTTTAGTACCGGGGTCCCAGCAGAAGGACTGACAAAATGGCTCTGACAGATAAAACATGCTCCCTGCCCCCCCTCCCGTTTCCAGGTTTAAGTGTTACATGAGAAATGGTGGGGTCATCCGTTGGCTTTCAGAATCCACTTCACCCAGTTTCCCTTCTCTCCCCGGCTGGAGGAATCTACAGGTGTCTTGAAGTGCATTTTATTTGTACCAGTGGGTTTAAGCCTGATGCTTGCCAGGAGGGATTTGGCTCTCCACCCTCCACTGTCTGAGCTGGACAGCTTGGGATCTTGGGACAGGGTGAACTCTGACCGCACGCCCGTCTACCCTCAGAAAATGGGGTCAGGACTCTTTGTATGGCCCTCCCTTCCACCTCGTTCGCTTTCTGTCACTTCGTTCTCCTGAAGTTTCAGTGTGCGTGCTCTCTGGCGTTGATGATTGAAGAGAAGGGGCTTGTCGGTGGGCGGTTGGGACTGGCAGAGATTGAGGAGATCCAGGCTTGGGGGCCAGAGTCCCTGGCAAATGACATGCGACAGGAGATCTGAGCGGCAGAAAAATCTAACCCCCCTTCCACCCCACCCCAAGCTTCTTCTTAGGAATCCCAGAGGCAGCAAATTCAACCGGTACAGTTCTGTATTTGGCTTTCACTGGGGGGGATAAGATTTCAACAGGAGGGGATGAGGATCTGCATGCTCTCAGGTTAGCGTGACTACCCACCAACCCCCTTCCGTCCGGGTGGGAGAGAGGGGGCGCAGCGTCAAAGCCTCTTCTGCCAAAACCAGACAGATGGACGGACGGACGAGACTTGAGGTGCAGACGTACCGAGAAATGCGTCCTGTTACCATGGGAACACGTTGGCACAGCGGTGCCTGAGACACACAGAGCCCCCACCCCTCCCGGTGCCTGAGGTCCGCCTGTGTGCATTTCTGCCACAGTGTGGTGGCGAGAGGGCAGCAATTCTGTTCTGCAGGCACCGGCCATCTCTTTCTCCCCCCATCCATATCGAATCACAGGGGCTGGCAGCCGCCACTGCGCCGTACCTCGTCGAGTGGTGGCTCGTTTGTACGTGGGGGGGGTCGGAGGGGGGCGGGGTGTGACCCTGTCAGAGCCCTGTCCTACATTAGCAGCAGCGGTCCCTACTGTCCCGTTAGCCAGCCATGCCAATAGAACCCAGCTGTTTCACTGGATCATTAAGTGGCGGTGATTGTCACCAGCGCCAGACAGACACGCCACTTCTCTCTCTTCTCCGTCACTCTCATACATTTATTAAATGTTTTGATGTTGTAAAAACAGAACTCCCGTCACAAGCACCTAAGGACATTTATTGCCCTGTAAAGTGGACAAGATGGGGCAGGGGCAGGTTTGAGGGGGTGGGATGGTACTTCACCCATGAACGACCATCCAATCTCGACATGGAGAATACACTCCACCCCCTCCGGTTTTTTCTTTGCATTTCTTCTTCAATGTGCACCTATCTAACCGCAAAACACTTGCAAAAGATTTTAGCAGAGCCTTTTTTGGAGCAATGCGATGTTCCCAGTGGTATGACAGAGCGGCTCACATGCTGGAATTCACCAAACGGGGGGGGGGAGAAGCCTCCTCCTCCTCAGTCGATTAAACGGCCCCCTTTTCCCCCCGATTCCCGCTCACACTTTGCCTTTTCTTTTTTGCGTTCAAAGGTTTATTTGCGAAGAAAGATTGGAGCAAGCTTTGGACCTAATGAAAAAAAGATGCAAGTTTAGACTGGTTCAGAGCCTTGCCTTTCCCCATCAAGACAATGCAAACAGTTTTTTAGGAAAGACTCAGCGGGGTTGATTTTTATCTCGGCGCGAGTCCCTGCCCTGAAAGCCTCGCTGGCAGCCTGAATGATAAACAGGCCAACATTAGGGGAGGGGGGGGGGGGCGTTGGGTAGCATTTGTTAAAAATCAAGCAGATTATGTTCACTACGGTACATATTTTATGAGCGCGGTCATGGAAATTTCCAGAGACGTGTGTCCTGCTTGATTGTTCTGTCTTTTTATTTTTTCTTCTTCTACTTCTTCTTTTTTTTTTTTTTTTTTTTTTTTGAGGGGCACCAAAAAAGAGAGGAGGGAGAAACAGTGAGAGTCATAGAGAGAGAGAGAGAGAGAGGGAGAGGGAGGGCTGTGATCAAGCTTCTCTCCATTTGAACCAGCCACAGGCTTGTTTTTGTTGTTGTTTTTGTGTAAGTTTGTGTGTGTGTGTGTGTGTGTGTGTGTGTGTGTGTGTGTGTGTGTGTTCATCACTCAGCTCTACCGTCCTGTTTTATTAGTTTTTTGATTTGGGGAAACGGAACCGGTCCCCTTGCCTCAGTCCTGAGCCTGTCGCTCTCTCCGCAGGCCCATTAAAACGGCTCATCTCGTCTTTAGATTCATTCATGGTGTCTAAACGGCTGTGTTTGCTGGGTGTCTTGTCTCTCCGTTCTCATCGCCCCCCCCCCCCCAGTGAAGGGCGCTGGTGTGACTCAGAGCTCAGGCCCTATTTGAAGTCAGGTTTGTTTACATTCCTGTGTGCCGTTGGACAGAGACATCCACCTCCTTCCTATGTGGGCTGCGCTCACTGTGTGTATGTGTGTGTAGGCGTGTGTGTGCATGTGCGCGCCCGTGTGTGTGTGCGCGTGTGTACATGCATGTGTTTTTTGTGTGTGAACGTTCACAGACATATGCCTGTACATGTGCTGATGACATCATGCCTGACTGGGAAAGGCTTGTATGTTTTGTGGGGGGGGTGAACATGTGTTTTGTGTTACCTTGTGAGTGTGCATGTGTGCCCGTGTGTGCGCGTCAAATCTTGCTACAGGACCGTAAACGTGATCTCCCGAAGCACTGCACCGCACCGCCTGTGAAAAATGTCAGAATGAGTGAAAGGGACTGAGTCCTTTTGTTGAGAGAAACCTGTAAAAATAGACTGCCTGTGCTGCAACCTCCCCTGCCGCCCCGAACCCCCCTCCCCGCACCATCCTGCTTCCCCCGAACCCCCCCCCCCCGACACACTCATACTCCTCTCGCTCTCTCCCTCTCTCTCTCTCTCTCTCTCTCCCTCTCTCCCCCTCGCTCACACACACGTTTGCCGTCAGGAGGGAGCTGTGCTACCTCATGCAGAAAGTCACATGGCGCCCTTGATTAGAGGAAAATGACTTAAAGCAGCAAACTAAAATGGCAACCAAACAAAGCCGGGGCTCTTTGATGTCGCACTCTGGCTGGAGCTGGGAGAGAAGCGAGAGAGGGCAGAGCCGGGGGGGCGGGGGGGGCGGAGCGTGCCCGCTGAAGAGACAGCACAGACCCGACTCTCCCGTTTTCCTTGCCGGAGTGGCACTGTCCTGTTGCAGAGCCTCAAAGACCTGTGTCACGACAGGAGAGGGCTCAAAACAAAATGGCTTCCTGTGTAGGAGAGACCAATCGGGGCTTGTTGTCTGGCCCCCAGCCAGGTATGATCAGCGCAAAAGAGAGAGAGATGTGCCCCCCCCCCCACCACCACTTCCTCTTTGAGAAGCAAAGCTCGGCTCTAGTACCTCCCCTCTGCCTTCTGTCACAGCAAGAGGCCCACCTCCACCAGCTCACAGCAGAGAGAGATAGAGAAAGAGAGAAAGAGACGCAGTGTGATGTGGACACTCAGTTAGGGGACATTACATTTTTTTTTTTTTTTTAAGAACGACACGTGGCCTCACATCAGCCCCCAAGTTTAAAGAAAGGCAGTGCGTCACACAGTAAGGTCCCTGCAGTCGCGAGGAGCTAGACTGGATTATGACTGCTGTCTGTGGAGACTAAAGCAATGTCCATAACATGCCAGGTCAAAGCAGGCCCACAGACTGAATGTAAAATGGGCGGATGTTATAGTGAAAACTCTTGTAAAAGTGTGTGAGGGTATCATTAAACTAATCAAACGTGGAGCCTGCTTTCATTACGATAAGAAAGAAGAGCAAAAAAACCAGATATAAATGAGAGAACAACTACAGTGGGTTTCATGTATTGTTGCGTCGTGAAGAAAGACAATAGCTCATTGGGAAAAATAGGCAAAAGCAGTGGCTAAGTTCATTTGAGAGAATTCAGCTCTGGCTCTGTGACCTCTGGCCTTTTGCATGTGACCTCTGACCTCTGAGAAGCAGGGAACTCTGGTGACCTCTGCTTTGCTCTGACTCTGACTCTGATACAGCAAGCCTAGAAATACTTTTTCAGTGAGATGTGGCAGATACATATTTTCCTGTGGAAAAGCTGAACATGACATTCCTCGTTAAGGATTGTGGTATGCGGGAGACCGCTTTGACCAACCACTTTCACCATGTTGGCGCTTAAAGTTTTCCCTTCTCAAAAATATCAATCCCAATTCTATGTCACGATTGGATGCAATGTATGTCATGTATGTAATATGTAAAGTCTTGTGGAGCACAAACTGGTGATTTGTGATAATGGAGGAAAAAATGTAAGACTGCTTGTTGTTTTTGTACTGTATGATTTGTGTTTCTGTGGCATTTTTTAATGGGCCCTTTCCTTGTTGACTACCATACATGAAATACCATCTCTGGTCTCTCTACATCTTATAATAATCGCTTGTAGTGTTACCAATGTGGCGACGGAGTGGACTTTCAGTCCCCCTATTAAAATGTCCCTGGTCAGCCCCTGGATGCAGGAGAGAGATTATCGGGGTATCCTGTACTGCCTCTCGCAGCGTGGCCAAGCCTCCACACACATACACACATAGCGTGCTGACTTCACCGTCTTTCCTTCTCACTACAAAACCACCGCACTAACTTAAGAGCACATCTCCCCGCTCCCCGCCCCCCCCAAACCACAGCCACTGCTGTGAGGTCGGTAAGGATGTGTGAAATGTGAAACATCCTCACGTACACACACAAAACCACACGCTTGTGACCCTCCAGACACATGCTTGATTGCCCCTGCCCACAAACACACACAAACACGTACCCTCACAGCCCTGTCACACACACATACTCGCACACACATACCCATATATGAGTATATACCCAGCCCTCACCCACCATCCACACACACACACACACACACACACACACATCGGCCTCCAGCTGTGACAGCAGTGCTCTCTCGATGCGATGATATCATGTCCTCTCTGATTGGCCCTTCCCCGCTATGCTTCTTTGACAGAAACAATGTGACAGTTGCACAGTTGTACATCACAGTGAGAGTTTGTTTACCTGAGGGTTAAGCAGATTTCGTACAGGGTTTCCAGTAGCCCCACGGCACCGGTTTATTTGAGGGAGTGCTGCGCTGTATTGTCTCTGGTGTGGCTTAACGTTCTTCTAATGAGATTCACTGGCCTGAATGGAGTCGCAAAATTTGTGATATTTCCCAACGGAAAGCTGAAGGTGGCTGTGCGAATAAGCTAAAGTATCTGTATTTGTCTCTTTTATACAGTATTTGTTCAGTTGCAAATCGGTTGCTAATGCTAATGGGCATTCTTTTAGCCAACTAAAAGCAATTTATTTATGTACCAAACAAATGGACAAATGTTATTACATGTGTCTATATGATTATATGTGAAATTTTGAACTCTATATATTACAAGACTGCATTATGTATTTTGTTGTTTGCTCCATTTTCCAGTGGCATTTTTGACCAGTTACCCAGGTCACCAAGCTTTTCCACAATTGGCTCTAGGTTTTCAGATTTTTCAATTTCCTTTGTAAACCATCCTATTTTTTAGCACTTTGTGACAGTGTATTTGTAAAAATGCACAATGACCATTACATCTTGATTGATTGGATTGATTGGTTGATTGATTGATAATGTTAATGTATAGAGACAATAGCATTTCTCTCTTTTGTCCTGCCGTGACGATGGGCATGAAGGGATGTTGGGACTGAGTAAGGCGAATTTGACCACAGATCTGAGACCTGCCTGAGTCACTGCAGCCGCGCAGCATCCTGAACAGCTCAAGCGCTAACGTGACAATGTGAACATACTGTAAGTCACGAGGCTATATTAAATCCTGGCCGTGCCTGCGCTAACCGTGCCTGGCAGCCCCTGAAGCCGTGGCATAAATGGCCGTAACGTTGGCCAGGGAGCGAGGGTTTCGGTTGGCTGATTTTTCCACTGTCTGATCGCACAAGAGCGCCCCCTCTGGTCGATCATATGCCTGCAGTCTGCCGGCGCCAACTTTGCAAGAAGTGCACCCCTCCAGTGCAATGACTGCGCCGCTCAGCTGGTGGGCTGCGGAGTGAAAAGGAGTGTCGGCTGGCAGGGCACACTTTGGGGGAGAGTGCAAAAGTGTCTGCGCTCTCACAAATTGACGGAGGATGTTGCAGTGATGAGACACAATACAGTAATGCAATCATTCAGCAAACGCTTTTATCCAAAGGGACTTACAGAAAGTGCATTTAGCTTGAGTAAATTAACAGCCACTTGATGCTACAATGTCTAAGCACATCATTCGTTAAGTAAACTACGTAAACAGCACAAGGGCCAATTGGGAAACTATGTTGCAGCTATGTATGATTTGGCAGCACTGGGATTAAAAATGGGTCATATCGGGCCTGTGCAAAGAGAGGCTGTTCTTGAGGGAATTGCGCTCTCACACAACGGCGTGTGCCAATGTTGTGGCAGGGATGGCCACTTTCACTTACCTTTTGTCATTACAATTGTTCTTGTGTTGAGTTTCCAGTGAAAGCAAAGTGTGTTGAAAAACAGTGCTGTTATGACACTCAGATCTGTTCATTTAGCGCTGCAAGAGTTACTCAAGAATGGCCGTTGGTGGTGTTAAGGGAGTGCCAAAACTACTGTCGTCAAACCACCACGATGCAACCACACCCTCAGCCTAACGAAAGCCTGAGGCAAAGCACAAACGTGCGTTGAAGTCAGTTTGCATGTGCAACTTGAAATTCGCCTGTCTGTTTATACATGTTAATTATACATTTTGTTACATTATGATTCATTGGGTGTATTGACAGAGGTATTTCTTGTGTTTCTTGGTGTAATTTTGATGGTATCACGGAAGCAAGATGTACAAGCTGATTAGTATGTTTCACACCATGACTGCTGGAGTCTTTATACCATAACTAGGTGGGTGTGTCTTTGCCAGCCAATAGGGAATCAGCATTGATGTACAGTAATTCATGGCCTCATCATTAACCCATACTATATTGACAGTATCCAGTGTACTGGAGATTACGGTGTAAACCTTTAATAATTAACACATTTATAGATGACAAGACTGTATCACAGTCACAACATGATGTTAGCAAACTGATTGAGGACACACTCCAGGGTCAATTTAAGGCGTTGAATAATAGGCGTCTGTTAATAATGGTAACACTGCAGGTGTTGATTTTTTTACACTCTGCATTGCATGACGAGGGGAAAAAACAGCACTAACCAGTGCTGGAAAATGTCTGTTGTTAGCAACACATGGTGCGAATGTGACTTATGAAAGTGTCAAAAATGGGGGCCTCCCTGGTGGTGTAGGTGTAGAATGTCTGACACTGCCCACTGTAACCAGGGTTAGATTCCACCAGGTCGTGCCAGTTTCGGCTCTGGCCGGGAGTGCCACTAGGGGGCGACAATTGGCTGTCTGCCCCAGGGGGAAGAGAAGCCGATACGAGATCGCTGCGTATAGGAGTGGCCCTGTGTGCATACCGGAGTCACGGTGACGGCTTGGCGAGTTCCGACTTGAAGGAGGTGGTGCTCCCCCCACATGTCACTGCCGCATGACTACGGCAGCAAGCTCTCAATATGAGGGAGAGGATAACGCAAGGCCGAAATTACCATATATATTGGGGGGGACACATCTCAGATATGCTCAAAATGTCCCCCAATATATAGCCTAGCTGATATAAAAAATATAAATAAATTGATTTGGTCCCCCCCAATGTTGACTCCATGGTTACGGCCTTGGGATAACGGACATGAAAAAGAGGATACAATTGGCTACTAAATTGGGAGAAAAATGTGGAAAAATGCAGAAAGAGAAAATAGAAGAAAGAAAAGTGTTAAAAATAAAAAACACTACACAGAGTGGGACATTATTGACACTTAGTGTTAGTGTTGGTATATATTTAAATTGATCAGAGTTGACCCATTTTTTAATGCTTGATTGAGGGTGGGGGAGGGATGGGTATTATATCAATACAATATAAGGGCAACATTTCTCCCCCGCTCATTCACAGGCCACCCCCTCACCTCACCCCGAACACCTAAACCAAGACATCAACAACCTTACTCCTGTCTGCCGCACAGTATAAGCACAGTGTGCATTAGAGTGTGAGACACCGCGCCCCAGCCTGTAGAACAAGGCCAGCTCTCAGCCTGTCAGACCCCTTGGCACCTGCAGACGTTGCCCCAGCAAACTGGCATGACGGACAGTCAAGCTTTGGCCCTTCTCCCGTGACCGACTCCGGTGTCAGGGAGCCAGAGATCCCTTGCCGGCGCTTCGATCCCAGTACTTCTCCGGTCCAAACCACTTTGTACTTGCAGTGAAAGTCAAGACTACAAAACATTGTCAAGACTACCCCCCCAAGGCAGAGAGGAGGAGGAGATCCCCCTCCCAAAGTGCCAGGTCAAAAGAATGTAAAAAACAAAAACAAAAAAACGTCAGACACAAAGGGAAACAGCGCCATAATCAAAGCCCTTTCAAAAGAGCCCACACCACGCTGCGCAGTCTAATCTGCCCCTCCTCATCCTCTCCTTTGTTTCGAGCAGACTTTTTACATGTTCCTGTGATCGGTGCAGAAAAGAAACACTGTTCAGACTTATGGCCAATTATAATAAGCACCCCCAACCCACCCATGCAAAAGGAAGCATTCTCATGTTAAGTGGTGCTTGCCTTTCACGCCATTGTTTGTTAGATTAGACAGCAGTACATTAGTTTAGTGCTCGTATAATACACGTTGATATTATGAGAAAAAGCACGTTTGTTAAAATAGATAAGTGAGCTAATTATTGTAGTAATCCCGCGTATTTTAATGTGTATCCAACTCGTCCATTTAACGGCGTAATCCTCGCGGAACTCTCATTATTTTTGCGTGTTTAGGATGTGTTGCCCTGTGTGAAGGTAAACACAAATGCGCTTGAATGAAAACAGCTGCAAATCGTCAGTTAGCCACAAGATGGCGGCAGTCTCTCTGTGGCAGGTGGTGTCCCATTTAGCCCAAGCTGTATTACAAAAATAACGTGCTATATCTTTTTGAAAAACATAATTTAGGTAATCCTAAACCTGTTGCCATTGTGCCAAAGTGTGAACGGTGTGATGTCATCTGATAATAAAATAGGAGGATACAAAACATCCCTAAAGTTACATGTGGCCATCTTAAAATTCTAAAGCCGTGCATTACTACTGTGAACGCTGGATTTAACTGAGGTGCACCACTGTAGCCTCAGAGCATTACAATACATTTTTACAATTATTTTTATTTTACGCAGCTCCGGGGGTAAATGCTGAATTCACTGTACCCACTTCAGCGTGTACTGTGCTTCAAGATAAGCCCTACGGGACCAGCGGTGTGCGCGGGGCTGCATGGATTCTCTGTCTTTGTGTGCGATAGCGTGGCTGTTGTGTACTATAGCTGTTGTCCCTGTTTATCTGGCAGCGGAGAAGAGCGCACTGTGTGGTGCCCGTCCTTTCAACAATCGCTAACATGATCTCGCACATACAGCGGTTGCCGTTGCTGGGTTATCACTCCCAGCCAGCCCTGCATAGCCGCGAGGCCTATGGGGAGCTGGGGTGTGTGTGTGTGTGTGTCTGCGTGCGCGCACGTGTGCATGCATGCTACAAGGATGCGCTACATTTATAACCTAGTGTGGGGGAGGGGGCAGGAGCAATCCATTGCTGTGTGCGTTTACACAATAGCAGAATTCCCACCTAACACACAGCGTTCCCCACAGTGGTACACTGACATTAATGGGAATGGGAGTTATAATACTGCAGCATTATACGTTTTTAATCTTTGGCATTACCAATTATGTTGTGACAGAATCACAGAAGTATGATGAGAGCATGTTGCAATGTACACAGACAACAAGCTGCACCCCTGCATTCTCTTTAGCTTGCACTGTTAGCCTTCATGTTGTTAGAACTTGTATTACTGTTTTTTGTGCCTGGGGTATTTTTCGCACCCAGGCATTTGTAGCAAGACGTAGCTGTGTTAAAACCTGCGCTTGATTGCGATAGTTCTGCGCTGCCTAGCTAGCCATGCTACCATAAGCTGTCACTTTGTACTTGGGTAGAATTTGATTTAGTGTTGTACTTTATACATGCGATTTAATGCACCCTGGAATTTATGTAAGATGTAGCTGTTTGAGGACTTGGCACTGATTATAGGCACCTATACTGTACTTGCCTAATTGTTGTTGACTTTGCACTGCAATTTGTCTTAATTATTTGCCAGTCGCCTTAGGATAAGGATGCCTGCCAAATAAATGTGTCTTTTATTGGTTGTATATTTTTTGATGCCAAATGGGAGACTAAGAAGAGATGGTATTGTTCCGATGAGGGTTTTAAACGTTGGTATCTGCCTTAGATTACCTAACTCACTGTGTTTGTAATACATACCATGGCGCTTAATAAGAGGGGCGTTAACTCTGGTGCCCTGGGCAAATTCCCAATCTGGCCACCTAGTCATTAACTCTTATAGCTGATTGGCCAAACCAGAGTTTTCATTGAAAACTGATCCGGATTTGACGTTGCTTAACAAGTGTCTAGCTTTGGTTTTATGCCACAAATGAGTTGCTGGAAATGTGCTTGTTCAGTAGAATGGCATTTCTGTAGGATAGTTGTATTAATTTTTGCTTATTAAACAAATTAGCAAAGCCGACAGGTGTTCAACTTTACTGATTAAGGGTAATTAGTTGTTCAACGTGCCTCTTACAATTAACTGAACAACTAATTAAGCCTAATTGAGACACCTGCCTCAGATTTGTTCAAAGGGTAGATATTAACAAAAATATGTTGAATAAACACCTTTTTAAAAAAGATTTTAAAGAATTTGTTTCTGATTTTTATCCCATTTTCTCCCAATCTAGTAGGCAATTACACCCTCTATTTTCCATGTCAATCGCCCCCTCGTATTCACTGTTCAAGTTCGCTGCCATAGCCCTGTGACCGGCAGTGACTGAGGCGAAGTATCGTCTCCTCCGAGACGGCACTTGCTAAGCCTGTCGAAAGTAGCTCCGGTACTCCAGATCCACTCCTATACGAAGCGGACTCATGTTGGCTTCCCTCCCCCCTCCCTGGGGCGGACAGCCAATTGCCGCCCCCTAGTGGCACTCCTGACCAGAGCCAACTCTGGCGCGGCCGGTGGAATCAAACCCCGGTTGCAGTGGCCAGCGTCGAATATTGTAACCACTAGACCACCCGGGAGGCCCCCTGAATAAACAACTTTTATCTTTTTATTAGGCTGAAGATGTCTCCAACATCACATTTCTTTCACAAAGAATTTGCAGCAGATTAAATGTAGCTACAAAATTAAGATCACTGCTCAATTAACAGCTCATTCAAGCTTAATTAACAGAGACCCGCCCAGTAGAAAATAAGCAGCGCACAAGGTGTTCAAGATTGGAGTGGGAGGCTTCATGACCACATAATGGATGGAGACACAAAACTCTGTCAATCACCGGCTCCAATGAGCCAATCAAAACACTATGATTGGTTAAAATCAGTGAGTCACTGGTCAAGCTCTATAGCTCCACCTATTTTGGGTTTGAAGCCCATTCTCCTGTTACTACATGGTGTGCCCCCAGGCTAAGGGAAACACTAAGCTAAGCAATTCTTCTTTTTCCTACCCTCTGTTTCCCCAGGTTATCAATTTAAAAGAGAAATTAGCTCTCATTTGACCCCCCCAACTAAATAAAGATGAAATATAACATTGTCAGAACATTCAGCCCAACTGAAATAATCTAGCTACAACCAATGTCATTAGTCAGCATGAGTTTTAACAGTGTGTGTGCAATTACGATTATACATTAAAAATCAAGTCTTAATTTGAGTCAGAGGTTTCATTTCGATTGGTCTGCCTGCGTGCAGCTTTTTTACACCAATATCGACTGAAACTCCACCAATGGTGAGGCAGGCTTTACTCATGTGGACTGCCGTGTGAATTATTGTACGCTCATCACAAGTTGCCAGATTAGGAGATTTTTGGTCCTGTGGTAAAGTAAATGAAATGCATCCAGTTGTGCTCTTTTCAGTTCAGTCTTTGCAGGGGACCCGACCTGGCCTGAGATGAGATTCATATGTTTGAATGTAGTTATTCAGTTGTGCTCTGAAACTTCTCCTTCATCCCTTCTCTCCATTTCAGGATTCACACAAAGACGGCTTTGTTTTAAATACATACAATCATATATCTTTATCATCGTCAGTTGGTTGGCAGTGTAATGCGACAAAATAAATAAATGCATGAATAAATAAAATTGTATGTTTCATGTTTTGCGTTTGCTCCAAAATAATTGTCTACTTTTCTCATCGCGTTTCTTTCATGTGTTAATTACTTGGCAAATAATATATAAGGGCATAATATAATATATAAGGGCAATTATAACGCATCAAGTACTTGATTTACCAATTGTCGCTGCTACAACGCTGAGCAATACAACTGGCGCATGACAGTTTCCTTGTTTAATTCCACCCTTTTCACCACACATAGACCTCTGATGGAAAGGCATGTCAAGCCCTTTTCTCCATTTCCCTCCTCCTCTACTCCTTTTCTTCTGACATACTGTGAAGTAGACAAGGGGAAGCAGATGAAGCTAGGGTACGAGGGAACGAGGTATCGAGGAAATTAGGGAGCATTGGGGTGTTTTGGAGTTTAATAGGCATCAGTTTCCTGGCTCCATGTTAACCATTGAAATGTGTGCTGGAACACAAACGAGTGACCGTGAGAGCTGCTAGAACCCTTAATTTACTCGCGTTTCCTTTATTTTGGCAGTTACCTGTATGTCACCATGATGGGCAGAATTGAACCACTTGCAATAACTGTTGTTACCATTGGTAACTAATGCTTACGTATAACCATAGCAGCAATCCCATCACAAAAAATAAAAGTGGTGTACAGAAGCTAGATTTAGAGGAATGATGAGGCTTTGCTTATTTTTATACCCTGTTCCTCACTCAGTCCTGTGTGCTTGACCTGCAGGAAATCCACAAAATTTGTTCAGAAAGAAGGTGTATTCTGCCTTTTTTTTATTGTTTATGATTTTACCTGTTTTTTCTCCCAATTTGGTAGCCAATTATACCCTCTATTTCTTTAGATTTGCCCTCCCCCATGAACTCGTAACTTTGACCGTTACGCTACCGTTAGGCCCATGGGTATATTCTTATGTTTTTGTTCCCACACAGCTTTCAGCTTGGTTTTCAGGTTAGCATGACACAGGTGGGTGGATGCATTTTTTGGAGAAACTAGTGTGTCTAGTGTGATGTGTCCACACGTTCCTCCCTGAATGGAGCAGTTTGGCACAGTGAATCTTTAACTTGACTTGACTTACCAGTGGGTCGCAGGGAGAAATCCTGGGTGAGACGCTGCAATTGTACCCTTATCCTAAGCTATTTCTGTAAACATCCATCTGTACAAATCAATAATGTGTCAAATGTAACCTATATAAATCTAAACAAAAAGAAATAAGAAAAAATTAATAAGAAAAGGCAGAGCCGGTGGCCTGCTCTGGATGTAGTTTCACTTTGGTTTATTGAGGGTGGTAGAGGAAGTAGCAGGGGTCAGAGGTCACACAAACCCAGACTACATTGCTCCTGTCAGTCATTATGAAGCCCCGCCCCACAGGATCTGGAGGGGGGGTGGGGGGGTTATGGTGCTGCTGCTGTTATCAGGATGCCGGCAGACCTGCTTCATGATTTCCTGTTGAGTCAAAGGGGAGGCCAAAGAGGGCAGTCACAGCAGTCGCCTGCCTGCACTCCCAACCCCCCACCCCCAAAGACCACACCCTCTGCCCTTGCAGTCTGGGTGTTGGTGATATCTCCCCCGCCCCACAGAGAGAGAGAGAGAGAGAGAGAGAGAGAGAGAGAGAGAGAGAGAGAGAGAGAGAGAGAGAGAGAGAGAGAGAGAGAGAGAGAGAGAGAGAGAGAGAGAGAGAGAGAGAGAGAGAGAGAGAGAGAGAGAGAACCATCACGCCAGCCACAACGGCACAGTGTGGAATCACCTCACTCTCTGGATGCAACCCCTGGCCATGGCTGACCAGCTTGAGACTGCAGGTGGGGGGTCCTCTCTCTCTCTCTCTCTCTCTCTTTCTCTCTCTCTCAAACACCTGAGTTCAGGGAAAGTGGCTGTCAGCTTTACATGTTGCATTTTTGTAACTTGCTGACAGCAAACAGGGTGAGGTGCAGAGGGTTGTGTCTTCTTGGGAACTAGTACTTCTTCTAGTATGAGGGACATTTAATCAGAAGGAATGCATTTCTGTACATATTTTGTACACTCATTCCTGGACGAGTAACGAGGTAACGAGTTTTTTAATTTGTTCTCCCCCCTTTTTCAAATGAGTGAGCATGCTGTTCGTTTTGGCATCACGTGATGAACTTTACAAAAAATCTACAAAATAAGCATTTTCTCATATTGGAACATGGCAGGAAATGGAACGGTGAGACAGCAAAGTGTATTGTTGTGACAACCCCTTCGCCCCTTTCGTCGACCGGTGCCCACGCAGATCCCTCCTGTATTTTCTACGAGCCATTGTTGAACCAAGACTTAAATCTTTATTCACACCTCACCTCACTGTGACGTGATTACTCCTTTATATATGAACAGTTTACCCCCAGAGATACAGACGGGTACATTTATTTTATTAATGATTAATTTCACTGGTCTACAAAAAAAAATATATATTTCTTGCATGGACTTTGGAAACTGGTTTTGGCTAATTTTGGGCTGCTCAGATTTGCTCTATCACATCAAGTTTTTGTGCTATCTATGCTCCATATTCACAGATTTTACTAAAGTTGACCATCCAGTCTGGCAATCTTGGTGGGGATAAAACAGCAAAAGCTTGATTATTCTCACCAAAACTACTTCATTTAGGGCCTTCAAATAATTGTACAAATGTTTTAAATCATAAAAACATGTTTGACATAAGTTTATGTTTTTTGTGATTTGCAGCTGTGAAGACTCTACCTAATCTAAGTTTTACAATTAAATATTGTAATTGAAGTAGGTACCTTTCATTGTAAACATTTTTGCATCTATCGATCTTCTAATGCAAGAGTGTAAAATTGCTGTTTTCTCAAAAATAATGATTTTTCATAGTTCAAAAACCTGATGTGATAGGCAAAAACGAATGCCAGATTTGGATTCAGCACCCAAAAGTTAGCTAGTGTTGCTAGCTCGTGTTGACCAGTGGACTGATGTGGTCTTAAGGTTCTCCCTCCAGAAAATGTAGCGGCAGCTTGATATACCGCTAGATTTGTATTACTGTGCTTTTTGTAGCAAGTACCATTAAAAATGCTCATATTTGAGGCTGAGATACTCTGATATGTAAAGTATACACCCCCATCTCTGTAATGAATTAAATTAAATGTAATGCAATAAAGGCAGCAAGTGCAGTTACTTTGGGGAACCAGTGACATTAGTATGTGTGAGTACTACCTATTCAATAACTGAGATGAAAAAAATTGTGTCAAATGAAACAGGCTTAAAACTATGTGCTGCATGGCTTAATCAGTTCTGACACCCCCCACCTCTCAACTCCTGAAATCAATATGTCTGTTCTAATTGGATCAGAATATGTCATGATTTCAAAAATTGGAAACCATGATAGAAGTGTCAGATCAGAAATATGCAGGAAGCAAGATTTCAAAGTGTGACTGTAACTGTTTGAAGCAGACAGGCAGCTGTCAGAGCTGAGGGAAACGGGGAACACTCATACTCAGAAAACTGGGGTGCCCCCAGCTGCCTTTGATATCAAGAGCTTCTCAGACAGGTGCGAAAGGCAGCTGCAGTATCCTGAACTTGAAAATAACTGTGCTGTCATTTTGCCAAAAGCTGAGCTGTGAACTGCAGTGACAAGAGTTTCCATGTCTAAGAGTTTCCATGACTTGTTGAAAAAATTCCCATGAGGAATTCATTTTACATGAAAAAGCACAGTACTATACATGGATGGATAGGCATTTGGTGGGGGGCAAAGCCAGAAATGTTCACTCCACAATCCTCTATGTCCTTGTGTAAAGGTGTGAAATATCATACATGGAAAGCAATAATAAATGGGGGACAAAGGACGGTTTAGCAAATCTGAATTGTGTATTTTGAGAGTTAATTGTTCGTTTTAAGAAAGGAGATTTTGCTTGATTTTGTTTCTATTTATCATGAAAAAATTAACAAAAAAACCCTGCTCTGGCTGGTGCTGCTGACCCATACATACAAAGGGATTAACCTCTATGTTCAATTCAGAGGGATGACTCTTGTGGCTCCTTCCCAGTTGCCATTGACCGTTGCCATGGATACAAAGGAGGATAGACACAGGATGCAGCTTAAACCTGGCATCCCCCCTGCAGATTTTCCTCCCATAAATCCTCGCCCTCAAACCCCACCCCCACCCCACATTTCAACATTGCATGGTCAAATATATCTAGCTACCACCACTGCAAATGAAAACGACGTGTTTGTTACCGTTAAACAGAGTTGTTATTCGCAAGCTTGTAGACTAAAATGTGCATTTCACTACTCTAACCTGATGTTGTAACTTTCTAGTTGGGCAGTTACAACGTTTTTCTGTTTATAAATCTCACAAGTTGGTAACTTATGTAGCTAATGTTACCTAGCTATCTAGATAGGCACCGATTGCTTACGGATTGTCTGAAGCTTTTAGACGGACCTTTAAGATACATTCGTTTCCACGCTAGCACACGGCACGATTATGACCGCTCAATTTCTGCCCACAGCGAAGGGGTGCGGCAGACTGAAGGAACAGCTACACTCTCCTGGGAAAACTAGCACGGGGCCCCAAGGGAGGGGCCATTGCATGCTTACCGTAGACCTCGTTGTAAAGCATCCCTTCATTTTCACACGGAAAAGCGGATGACGGGTTGAAAACATATAGGCTACTAGACATACAAACATATTTCTTAGACTTCTCAGTTCACCCTGAACTGAACGAATCATTTACAAATAAAATACCGATGGCCTGGTACTTTGAATTGTAATTTGAGATGAAAATACATTAAATGGTATTGCGTTGAACTACACCATAAACACACAGCTTGCAAATAAATGCATTGATTTTGGATTCGTGACTAATTTGAGGCGAATAATATTTGACTGATTGGACAGGTTTAAATAAAATAATTCAGTGGCTGGACATGTCATCGAAAATCTCGAAAATGACTTGGTGCAGCGAATATGAAACAGTTGTTTGCAATTTTGAAAGCCCTGTGCTTTTTCTGAATAGCAAGATAGCTCTTGCACACTTTTCATTATGAACAATATTTGGGTTACTGTTGGTGACTGAACTGAATGACTTCAGTTACAGAGGCCTTTCTGATGTTTCAATAAATATGATGAAAAGGTTTTAGGTTACACGGTTAAGTTATTTTAAATCTGGTCTCCTCTACTGTTAGCTAGATTTTAGATGTCAGAGTACAGCTGCACGTACGGTAAATGACGGGGAATTGCAGAACTGCGTTGTAAACACTAGTGCTGTAAAATCATGTCTGCTGCAGCGGGGGGAGGGTGCAGGAAGGGCGGTTGACGGCGTTATCCAGCTCCCGGGCCTCATTCGGAGAGAGAAGCTGGAAAGGGTTAGTGCTGTATCTACAGCGGGAGAGAAATTGAGGAGCGAGTGGGGGCAGCACGGAGAGAGAGAGGAGGGCCTACAGCTATTGTTCACGTCTGTCCAGGAACAAAGGGCTGTTCATGCTCTGTACTCTCGTCTGTATCGGGCTTTTGCTAGTGGACAAGGCCACATACATTGAGCAAAACATTACGGACCGCGCGGAACGCTTTTCCGCACGCATATCCTTGTTCCATGTCTAATTTGAAGAAGAGAATTGAATAAATCACTAGCTAGCTACCACGCAGCTAAAGGAACGGAAACATTCATTTCTAGCTAGCTAGCTAGCAGGACTTCTTTGCAGGTACAGTAACGTTAGCTAACGACTTAATACAAAAATAACAGCTAGCTAACTCACAAGTAACCATTTTTGTTTACTTAGCAAACCAGCTTACTCGTGTTTTTTTCCCCATTCACCGAATGTTCAACATATCCGCGCGCACCGGACAAGGACTACAGGAGCTAACTTGCTGTGCAACACGGTTAACTTCGCAAGCAAAGATAGATCTGTTTTGGGGCCTAGCTAGTTTGTTACTCGACGGTAGCGTATATTGTTGTTGACCGCGAGCCATTGAATAAATGCAGCTAGCGCCAGGGTTGCTAACGTTTGCGAGATATCTTCCCTGCTCTTAGCATACTAGCGAGCTTGTTGGCTGCATATAAGCTCATTTTATGAAATGTTACTTTCGATGAAAATGTTCTGTTTCGCCATGTAAACACACCGTGCTTAAATGGCTTAGCACGGCAACATTGTTACACTGTTTCACGTCACTAGCGAGCTATCTTAGGTTAGCGGTGCCGTGGTTGTAAGTTAGAAGTCTGTAAATTGCTAACATTGGCTAGCTAACTAGGACGTTAGCTAAGTGGTTAGATTTGTGTCACACCAAAAAAGAGATTGCCAATTTGATAAATGTTGATTTAGTTAACTAGCTAGCCAATCGCCCCATAGTGTAAACTACGACAATATATTGCTAACAGGGTAGTAAGCTAGTTGGCTAACGTCCCTCACTTAGCCAACATTAGACCAGTGCTAGCTAAAACTCCACGCACGCATTGTTCAGTTAGCATGCTAGTTAGCATGTAACATTAGCTAATACAATACGATACAAAACAGAACAAACACAAAACCATGAAAAAACATCTAATTAACATTTTTGTGAAATCTCATACAATTAACAATTAACGACCCCTTGTCTTTTGGTATTTTAATATCTAAAGGGTCTGAAAGGAGCAAGTACCGAACATTTAACCGGGGTTTGTAGTTAGCTAGGTGAAGAAAGACTAATTTACACCAACGGTTTAGTGGTTTTGGTCAATTTAAGCTTTCTGAATCTTAATTTGGAATCCAGGGGATGCAGGTTCAGTCTGTTATTCCACTGGTATATTACCATAACGTTATAATGTGGTAACGAGTTTGGAACACCAGTGATCTTCAGAACTTTACGCCTGGTCTAATTTGTTCATTTGTCTTAACTATTCATTCGGGCATGTAAACATGATGAAATGTTAGTTTTGTTACTTGGAAACATGCAAATGCAAAACCACTTTTTAGAGACTTAAAGTCAAAATGGAGCGGCATTAGAGCATACGTCGTTGTACTTGCGATTCCATTATTGTCTTATGATTGTTTTTGTATTATTATTAATGTCTAGAGAAGGGGAGTGGTGCACATCACTTTGTTGAGAAGATAAATTGTCTTTACTGTTGTGCAGATTGTGCAAAGATGCAAACGGGAACCGTGATCTGACACACTTAATTTTCTTAGTAAGACAGATAATGATGATTTGGAATGCACTCTTTGGAGTGCATTTATTGCTCCTGGTGGAATCAGGAAAGGAAATCTGTTTGTTGCTTGGTTGAGTTGGGGCGTAGTCTTTAACAGCAGTACAAGAGCAATCTGAGCTAATTGTCTTTCTATGATTTAATGAACTAGGAACCTAGGGTTTGGAAAGATTTTGGTACAAACACACACTCACACATATCCTCCAAAAATATGTTTTCACCAGCTGTGTGGTGTCAGTGACCGACTGGACTATTGCCTGTTTGAACATCACTGATGGAGCAGTGCGGTCTCCCAGTAGCAGGTGACAACTGACGGTCTGGCCCTCTTTTCCTACATTGTGAATATTTAATGGCAGAAATCTGTGGCGTATGAAAGATTTATTAGGGACAACCCCTGGTGGGAGAGCCTCATTTCCTGTGTGTCTGTTTGTAAACCCGTCTTTTGGTTGACAAGCCAAAGGGTGTTTACGATTTAGGGGTAGTAGGGGTTGGCTGCAGCTCCCCGTAGCATAGAAGATAACCCCCCAGGCGGATGGCTTCTCTCTCTCGGTCTTTGCACCAGTGACTATATGAAAAGTTGTACACTATTAGACCAGAGCTGTGTACACTTTTGAAAGGAAGGTGTACAATCTTATCAAAACCGCTACAGTATTCTGGATACATCTTGTTGTGATGCTGGTGGAACAATCAGAAACAAATACTCCCCTCCATCGTTTCATTCTTTGTCAATTTTCACCATGGTAGTTAAAACATCTCTTGTGTCCCAGTAACTACCCTCAAGCCAGAGCCTGCTACCATTGCCACCTGCTTGTGTGATGTCACTAAAGGGCACTTTTAATATTGAAATGTATTCTCAGTAGTGGTTGGACAGTGATGCTTCACAAACACAGATAGAAGGGGCTACCATATCTTCTCATTGAAATGCTCATTTGGACCAAAACAGTGTATGGAGTGCAATGTCCTTTATTGGTTTATATGAGTCAGTGGTTGACTGAACATTGTAGTTGGACACTTTTTTGGATTCATGAAGCCACACTTTCCTATCCGTTGGACTTGGTTCACACTTTACTCCCTGTTGTTCAGTGGGGAGATTTCAGGGGACAAACACCCTTCCCACTGCAGTCAATGAATGTAACCATTAAAGTCTGTCATATCACTTAAGTTGCTCAACATTGAGATCAAATGGTGGTGGTGTTTTAAAATATATATATATATATATATATTGTTATGATTGGCACATCCTGGTGGAGTAAAGTTGACTTTAGTCAAAAGGGTGTTGGGGTTGGTTAGATTGATTTGCCTAGTTCTTTCCTGTCAAGTGTGAAGATGGAAACGAGTTCACAAAAATATAAGTGCAAAATCTGCAACAGGCTTTTGTTATTTCCGCCGCTCCACGTGGCATGCGTGGTCCAGTCTGCTGAGCGTGTCCTGCCTGCTCAATGTGATCCCGTGGGTGGTGGTTGGGTGGGCAGTAGCTGTAAATATCTATCAAATTGACACCTGGAATGGGTTATTTTTACTGGTAATTGCATACATCTACAATACAATAAAAACTGAACAACTTCAGAGCAGGACCAGTGCACTTATTTGTTAAATCGACTGTGCTCTCTTGCAGAGTCACAGTCATGGCTTTATGCATGGTTAGCATGACATATTTACTAGCGATTTGACTGCTGTATATGCCATTTTTGATGAACAGTTACAGACCAATCCATTTAATAACCCAGTTTTTAAGGCATTCAGTTCATCATTCCAGAGCCGCGTGATTCATTTTGTTAATTATGTTCAAAACCGTTTCACTAACTTTGACACACACACACACACAAAAAAAAGATTTCCTTTTACAGAGAAATCAAATGGGCCTTGTCAGAGTACTAAAAAAATCAAAAATATTTTTTTCGAGTAAGTTCTGCGTGTTCGTTGTGTACAAAAAATAAAATAAATAATATTTGTACATATCCTTCCTGTTTTGTAGGTGTTGTAGTGTGCATCTCTACGATGCCGTTAATCTTATTGTAGCTTTACTGATCTCTAGCCCTTGCTGTAATATTCTTGCCATTTTAAATGCACTTATTGTAAGTCCCTCTGGATAAGAGCATCCGCTGAATGTCTAAAATGTAACGGATGCAGCTAATTTGATAAACTCATGAGTATTTCTCAATGCTTGTTATTTTGTTTCTAGTGTACAGAGATGTCACTGTCAATGAGATGGAAAATCCCATCGGTGGATTGTTGTTGGGTGTTGTTCCTTGTCTTCATTTAGTATGTGCGCGTATTGAAAAGCAATGAAGGGGGGGAAAGCATAAGAACTGTAACGAAAGTAGGCTAACGTGCCTACCGCTTCGCTTTCTTTCTTTCTTTGTCTATTGCTTTCACTGTTTACAAGCACATAAACTGCTGGCACCTCACCTATTGCAAACTTTGTCGAGCCCTTCTCCAAAATAAATTATTTAAGAAAATCCTCCATGGAGAGCACAACTTTAAAAAAAAAAAATGTTTTATACATACAGCATTTTGGGACAAATAATGGTTAAATAGTGTTTTGTCTACATGACGTTTGCTCTGCTTTTTCTAGTTGTGCTGCTTACACAGTGACAAGTACAGTATCAACAATGGCAAAATTAGGTAGCAAACTAGTAAATGTACAGCACCAGCATAAAAGTTGGCGCTTCACCGGGTTGTCAATCTCCACATGTAAATGATGTCGGTGAATAATTGGTAAATTGCACGCGTGGGAGTGTAGGTTCTGCCGGAACATACTGTGCACACATACTTGCACACACGCACACACACACACACACACACCGTAAAGCACGCCCATTGGCTGGGCAGTGTACTGGCTGGCAAACTGATCTCTGTGTGGAGAGGCTGTTGACTGGTTTTTATCATTGTTTTTTGTAAAAGAATGCATACCTTCACGCTTTAAAGAGGGAATGCCAAAGGTGTACACAGACCATGTGATTTTTGCCGTTTTTGAAAGTGCACCCCTTTAAGCCGTATGTTGCGAAGGGTCATTGCGTGATTTCATCGATTTCATGATTGGTTTGTTCCACAGCGAAACTATTAACAATTTAGTTTTTATATTTGATTTGGGTCTGAATGTTGTTGAAATTAATATATTTAAAAACGTCTTTTTGAGTTCTAGCCGTGGGCTATTAACAGTTACCTTGCCCTGAGGTGGCCACGTTCTGCGTGCAAAATCCATCCCCCTCCACCGATTTGCGCCCTGATTCATTATTTAGCTTTGGTGCTCTCTCAAACATTAAGCTACAGTGCAATTGATCTGTGGAAGTGAGCTTTCTCAGTACAAACAAACTGGCTCCTGCCCCTTGATTGGTAATTGAAGTTGTAACTAACGCTGTTGCTGTTTTGTTGTGTCCACAGGCTGTTCCTCTAAGTCGTTCAAGCTGTACTCTCCAAAGGAGCCCCCAAACGGTAGCGCCTTTCCCCCCTTCCACCCAGGCACCATGCTGGACAGAGATGTGGGGTAAGTGGAACTGCAACGTCAGGTCTACAATGTTATTCTTAATTTTTATAAATACACTATCTGTCATATCACCACTTTAAAAAAAAGTGGGAGTGGTTTATATATCAAATTTTAGGATTTATGCATATATATATTTTTTGAATGGATTGACTTTATTGCGCTGATACATTGAGCTTGTAAAGATAAATGGATGCACCGAGAATAAGCTGCCTCTGCTGGTCTTTTGATTTGAGGTGGTTCTCTGTGGTTCTTTGGTGTGCTCAGAGAACGTGGCAGTTTGTTAACCGTTGAGATAAAGGGAGAGGAAGTGCGCCAGGCTCTGGCCATGATTGGTTTGGGCCCCCGGTGGTGTTGATAAAAACAGAAGAAGCTGGAACGTAAGGCCATGGGAGCGTTGTGGTGGACGGTGCGTACACGCCTGCTCGCCCTTCGCTGCGTCTCGGAGATAAGGAGGGAATAACCGCCCACCATTCCGGCACGCATTCATCAGCACAGTAGCGCAAGCGTGGGCTGGACTTTTTGGAACTCTTAAGAATGGCAAACCCATGTTTGCACAGGTACGACTCCACCACCCGTCCTTGTCCCTGTCTTCCATGGACACCCGCACTGCCAGGTGTGTGTTCACCCCCCATCCTTAAGCTCACGGGGTGCCCGTGGTTGGGTGTGGTGGGCTTGAGCACCACGTGGGGCTCTGAGTGTGTCTATAAATCGGATGATACGTGAGATGCAGGAAGAACTGGCTGTCGTTCCTGCGTCCGCGTCAGTTGTCGCAGGAGAGCAAACGCGTGCCGGGCTTTGAGGCTACCGAGTGTGAAAGGGTCTGGCCTGTAATGAGGGCTCATAGGGAAGCTCCTGACACACTTGTCTTCTCTCTGCAGTCCGACACCAATGTACCCTCCTACATACCTGGAGCCTGGAATCGGGTAAGTGCCCATGCGTGTCACGTGATGTGATGTTATAGGATGCGACGCCACTTTGAAAATCTTGCTATCAGAGGATGGATTTTCAGATTGATTTTGCTTTACGTTCCCATAGATTAGAGGTTTATTACTCATTATTTATAAGGGTTGGCCTGTGAATATTTGAGCCTTTAGACTACAGGGAATGGAAGAGGAAGAGCTTAACGTTTAAGTAAGAGTTTGACGTGTGCGCCAAACCTGTGATGCAGTAAGACGAGTAACATCTCGTCTCCGACAAAAACGGTCCCAACTAAATGCATTCCAGTGGATACGGGTTTGCAGAGTTTCACACTGAAACAAGCTGACACTTTAACGATCGACAGAATTCATTATATGCGTCGCTCGGAAGTGCTCCCGACTGGTCAGAATCGGTTGGCCAGTAATGGTAATTCGATTGCAATTCCTCTGGTGTCCCAACAGGAGGCACACGCCGTACGGGAACCAGACGGACATCAGGATATTCGAGCTCAACAAGCGGCTACAGAACTGGACGGAGGTGGGCAGAAGCACGCTCTTTCCCTTTTGTAGAAACATGCGGCAGCGGTTTCGAGAGTTCCGGTGAGCGTCGGCAACTTGAGACTTCTGGTGTCGACAGAAGTCTCGGCTCTTCCGCTCAGCTTCACGGGTTGAGATTTGATAAAATGGCGCTAAATCACATGCCACCATTCTGACGGCTTTGAGGAACAAAAGTGATTGCTGTGTTAAGTGTTGTTGCCAGATCTGGTGAGATGGGCTTTTTTAGTCAGCCATAAGTGTGTTCGTTTATTTTTTTAGCAGATGCACACCGGTTTAGAATAGATACAAACAACTATGACAAATTGACTAGCACAATCAAAATAAATGGCTGTTGTAGAAAACAATGCTATAATATACATATTGTCACATCTGTAACAGTAAGTGCCATAGTGAAGGGGAAATATTAGTACATAGTCCATAGTAGAAGAGATGTATCATTAATTGTGAAGATTACCATAGTAAAGAAGTGGCTGAAAGCCAGTGAATTGTGGATGGGGCGTTTACGTGTGTCTCTCCTGTAGGATTGTGATAATCTGTGGTGGGACGCCTTCACTACAGAGTTCTTTGAGGACGATGCCATGTTGACCATAACCTTCTGTTTGGAGGACGGGCCCAAGCGATACAGTAAGAGCCCTCGATCGCACGTTCCTTATGAAAAGCAAAAAGACCACTGCGCTACTCGTTCCACTCGTTGGCCAGAATTGTGACTAACGCACGTGCCTGTCCATCTTTGCAGCAATTGGCCGGACGTTGATTCCGCGGTACTTCCGTAGCATCTTCGAAGGGGGCGCCACTGAGCTCTACTACATCCTGAAGCACCCCAAGGAGTCCTTCCACAGTAACTTTGTGTCGCTGGACTGCGATCAGTGCACCATGATCACACAAAACGGCAAACCCATGTTTACACAGGTACGGATCCACGACACCCACCCTCCCCCCCCAACAGACCTACCCACAGCCCTTCCCCTTCACTGGCACCCACACTGCCGAGTCACTTCCCCCTTCACCCTCTCCCCTCATGAAGGGGGGCAGTAGCTTGGCGGCCAGGTAGGACAGAGTTGTTGGTCATTGAGCAAGGTACTAAAATATCCAACTGCATCACTGGATAGTATGCAATAAAAAATTTAAATAGTCGCACTGGGTAATGGTAATACATTTAAGGGATTCTGATTTAGTCACTGTTGCTTCACCGGTGTATTTGTTCATTGATTTAAACCCACCCTGTCCCTGGTGAGGCTCAAACCTGTGACTTTTGGGCCCTGCCTGCACTTTTGATGAGCAGCTTTGCTGACTGGGTCAATGAAATGGCATCTTACCTTGTTTTTTTGAATTCCCTGTCAGGTTTGTGTGGAGGGCCGTCTGTACCTGGAGTTCATGTATGATGACATGATGAGGATAAAGACGTGGCACTTCAGCATCAGACAGCACCGTGAGCTCATCCCGCGCAGCATCCTGGCTATGCACGTGAGTACCCCCTATCCCGTATCCTGCCCCTACCCCTACCTCCACCCTAAACCTCCCTGTCCCCTACCTCCACCCTAAACCTCCCTGTCCCCTAGCCCTACCTCCACCCTAAACCTCCCTGTCCCCTACCCCTACCTCCACCATAAACCTCCCTGTCCCCTACCCCTACCTCCACCCTAAACCTCCCTGTCCCCTAACCCTACCTCCACCCTAAACCTCCCTGTCCCCTAGCCCTACCTCCACCATAAACCTCCCTGTCCCCTACCCCTACCTCCACCCTAAAAACCTCCCTGTCCCCTAGCCCTACCTCCACCCTAAACCTCCCTGTCCCCTAGCCCTACCTCCACCCTAAACCTCCCTGTCCCCTAGCCCTACCTCCACCCTAAACCTCCCTGTCCCCTAGCCCTACCACCATAAACCTCCCTGTCCCCTACCCTCCCCATAAACCTCCCTTTTTCCACCCTTCCCCCCTCCCATTCACTATCTCCTCCTCCAATCCCCATCCCTATTCCCTCTTCCTCCCCCACCCTCCATCTCCCCCTCCGTACAGCAGCGTAGAGGCAGCTTTTCTTTATGTGGGCAGTCAGGTGGAATGTGACTCACATCAAGGTCAGACTCCTGAGACTCACCTTTCCCCCTCTCTCTGCAGGCCCAGGACCCCCAGATGCTCGACCAGTTGTCCAAAAACATCACAAGATGCGGCCTCTCCAACTCTACACTCAACTACCTCCGAGTGAGTGTCTTCAGACATGCCTGTTGCACAGCTCACATAAAATCATGTATTAAATTGGCAGTGCGTTGTAGCTGGGCGACTTGAAGCTCAAAGGTTGCGGTTTCAAATCCAGAGATGGGGCACTGCAGTTGTACCCATGAGAGATGTACTTTGCTTCATAAACATCCAGCTGTGTAACTGGATAAGATGTGTAAAAAGACGTGTAAATTGTTCTGGGTAAGCATTGTGTTACCAGAGATGGGCCCGGCCAATGTGAAGGTGGGATGGCTGTCTTGCGAACTGGATGCATTTAACCGTTGCTTTCAATTTGTTCAAATGTGCATCTCCTGTTTCGCTGGCGATCTCTGAGACCACGATGGAGTGGCCCTGTCACTCGTCGATAATCATAACCTTTCTGCAGAGAACAACAGGGAGATTATTTTCATAGACATAACGGTTATTGCCGTCATAAGATGTATTGCGTTATTGCCAGTGTGACACCGATATGAAGCTTTTTATATAGGGATATGAAACCTGAATATTGTGTGGCTGCCAGCCTCAAATATTCAAACAGTAACCCCACCCCACCCTCCCACACACACATTCCAGAGAGATCTGCATTCACTCACACTTTCTGGAAAGAAAATGAATATCAATTAATTACGCAATTTTATGGCACTTCCCACTTTCTCTGACCCTTGACTATGAATGAGTAAAGAATAAGACCCAATTTTCCTTTACTTGCTTTTTCTTAAAAATAAGCACTCAAATATCGATCCGAGTAATTCTTTAAGCTTAATTTAACGTTTGAGCTGGTGTCCATGTTCTGTCATAACTGAACTGAACTGAATTGAATTGAACAGTGGTTTTATATAGCACTTTTTAAGGAACCCAAAGCACTTTACAACAATGAACAGGGCAACTCACCTCAACCACCATCAATGTGCAGCACCCACCTGGGTGAACGCGATGGCAGCCATAGTGCACCAGTACAAACTCACTACACATCAGATACACAGTGGAGAGGCGAGGAGGGAGGGAATGAAACCGTGTCCCTGCTAAACTTCTCTGGGTCATGTGAGTGGTATGGTGACTTGCGTGCATTGAGTGCGTTAACTAACGCAAACCCTTCTCTCTCTTCTTCTCCTGCTCTAACCCCACCCCCGCCCTCACCCTCGCCCTCGCCCTCTGCAGCTGTGTGTTATCTTGGAGCCCATGCAGGAGTTGATGTCCAGACACAAGACCTACAGCCTAAGCCCCCGGGATTGTCTGAAGACCTGCCTCTTTCAGAAGTGGCAGAGAATGGTGGCCCCCCCAGGTGAGAACAGCCGTTTACCAAGTCGGGGGGTGGGTTCAATGTATCTGAGTTCTGGGTTCACGCTCACTTTTCACGTTGACTCGCGTCCACGGAGGAAGCATGATAATGACGGTGGCAGGAATTAACCCGTTACAAGCCGTGTGAGCAGTCAGGTACAGGGAAACCAAACGGACTCTTTGTGTGTGCCCCACCCCCCCTCCAGCTGAGCCAGCGAGACAGGCCCCCAACAAGCGCAGAAAAAGGAAGATGTCGGGAGGCAGCAACATGAGCGCGGGAGGGGGCACCAACACCAACAGCAACAGCAAAAAGAAGAGCCCGGCCAGCAGCTTCGCCCTCTCCAGCCAGGTACCTGTAAGCATCTGATCTCTGTCTTCTTTCTGCAATCACACCGGGGGTGGGGGGGAGGAGAGGCGTTTTGGGGTAGGGGGACAGGGTCAGTCGTTGGGGGTGGGGGTCAGAGGAACGTCAGTCTTGCGGTGTTGCTCAACTGAAGGGTAGCCTGCTATAGTTTCCCTACTTTGAGGCCAACTACAGTTATTAGCTGTGGGGTGTCCCTTTTTTAATTGTGGTATAGCTCAGCTGTAATAAGTTGTATATCGGTATAATTTTTTGGCAACTTTTTTGTTCCGTCTTTTTTTCCCCCCCCTGAGTTTCCTTTGGCAAAGCTGATGTTAATAGAGCTTCGTAGGGAGACTGGTTGTCTTAACGGCGGGAGGCCGTGGTCCACAGGCTTTGGCGCAAGAGCATGGGAGCCGGTGCCCGTGGGCTGCTAGTCCTAAAGTCTTAGCAGACCACCGACTGCACTGCGTTCCCTTCGTTTCCCCCCTAAAGTCAGGATCTGGGTTCTCAATACATCTTGGCTGTGAGGGGTGCAATAGCAGCTTCTAAGCTAACCAATGGGGGAATTGAAATAAAACAACAACAACGACAACAAAACAAGGAAGCGGATGAGCTAAGGGGTTATGATTGCTATAAAAAAAACAACGCTAAACAATAACATTGATTCCACAAGTTAAACTTTGGGATCTCCGGTTCGGTAACCGTCTGGTCAGTGCCATTGTAAAGGGTGTGCGATGGGGGGGTTGGGCGGGTGATACAGTCGCTATCCGCAGCACATCCACCGGCCTCCACCCCCCCTGTTACGGGGATAATGTTTGCCCCCCCCCCTGCCCCTCTGCAGGACGTGATGGTGGTGGGCGAGCCCACCCTGATGGGCGGGGAGTTTGGGGACGAGGACGAGCGGCTGATCACTCGGCTGGAGAACACGCAGTTTGACGCGGCCAACGGCATCGACGACGAGGACAGTTTCAACAACTCCCCCGCGCTGGGCGCCAACAGCCCCTGGAACAGCAAAGCGCCCTCCAGCCAGGAGAGCAAGAGCGACAACCCCACATCGCAGGCGTCCCAGTAGACTGAGGACGCGGGGTGGGAGGGTGGGTGGGGGGTCTACACCCGGTTGTGTAGGGACGACTCATTCGTCTACCTGCAGAATCACATTCGCAAAGTGGCGCTCAAACCCGGTCCTCAGCTCGCCAGGTCAGCCCCAGGCACGACCCATCCCCCCCTCCCCCCCACTCCCCCTCTGTGAAGTGAAGGACTATTTATTCCTCGTGTTTTCCACCGCTCGGTGCAACTGCCCCCGAAATTCCATAGCTTTGCCGATCGGATGCCAAAAGCAGCAGCCGGCATCTCGGCCATTCTGGGCTAACCGGCCTGAAGGTTTTTTTTTTGTGCTTGGTTTTTTTGTGTGCACGTGAGGTGTCTGCTCAACTCCCAAACACAGTCTTCTGACTGACTGTGTGGTGGTCGGGCCGCCCTCACCGCGGATACACTTTTGACAAAGGGACAGGGGTTGGGGGTCAGTTGTTGGATCTCTCAGCTAGGACATGACGGCCAGTCCCGGCAGGTTCTTGTTCCAACTTTGGTGTGCGAGTTAGACGGCAACTACCAGAGCAGGGGTCCTTCTCTCTCTCTTCTGCTGCGTAGGGTTTCATTTTAAACTAAAAAGAAAAAGTGTTGTGTGCACTTCAGGTGAAGACAGAAGCTCGGTGTGTAAAAATCCAATTATTTGTTTTGTAGGACCTGGTTGGAACAAAAACCTGTACTGTGCCGGAGCTTGAGGACCGGAGTTGAGAACCACAGCGTTTAAATCTTAAAAATACACACAGACAGTAAAGCATTGAGGTACTGGGGTTTGCTCGTGCACACCATGGTATTGGCTATGGTGACTCTGAATGCCATTCCAAGACTGTTTCCTTCAACACAAACTTCTGGAGAACGTGGTTTTATTTTTTAATCTTGTCTTTTTTAAGATAATTTCTAAAAGAAATAAAAGAAGGAAAAAAAACAAAAAAACATGCGCCCTAAATGTTCACATTGTTTTCCCTGCATCTCCCATTTTTTTCTAGATTTTTTCCCCCCTGTTTTATTTCCATAATTTTAAACATTGATGGGCCTGAAAACCTGTAACTGCAAAAAAACAAAAACAAAAAAACAACCTATATAAATGTGTAATGCTTAATTCTAAAGAATTTTGTATTGTTGTTAGTTACTTGTTGAATTAGGAATTGTATGGTTTTGTGTTTGATTTGTGATCAAATCTGCAAAGGTAACACCTCTCCAAAATGTCTTTGGATAACCATGATCCTGTCCTGTAAAATGCAACATGCATTGCCACCTGATCCTATAACGCTTACTTTTCCTCGAGGGTAGGATAAGATGGGTATAGACAGAGATTTTGCGGTTTCAGAATGGGGTACATTTCCATTCTATGTTTTGGAGGTCTTTAATGTGTCTACTAGCCATACGGCCCCCCCACATCATTGTGAAATGGGTTTTTAAGAAGACACTTGGTATAATGACATGCTTCCAGCTAAGAATGTGCTGAGGGGAGAGGAGGAGAGGCAGGCTTTCCCAATATTTTAGACTTGTCTGCTTGCAAACACATTGCTTAATTTCAGTGGACTGGCACCTCTTTGGTTCAGCTTTCAGTAAGAACATAAGGAAAGATGTTTGCCAATGTGGAAGATGACAGGCTTAAGAATTGCATCTGTATGACCTAGTTTCTCCCTCTCATTGATTGAAGTTCATCAATTCAGCTATTTGTATGGGTGCAGAAGCCCAGTACCTCTGCTCGTGCAGTTCAGCTCAACAGTTTGACATAATTTGTTCCTCTTGAGAATTCTCAAAGAAAAACATAAATCACTTTAACACAGCATTTGAAAGAATAAATCAAGTTTTATACTAGCCTCGACTTCCTAAGAATGTTTTTATTTTATTTTATTTTTTACTGATATTGAAAGCTACAGACCAAGGAGCTAACAGGACTTGCAAGATCCTTTTAATCCCCTTTCCCCAAAAAATATATTGGTTTGTATTTTTTTCTTTTCTTTTTTTTTTTTTTAAAGTAATTTTGTGTGGGCTTTTCTTTTTTTTCAGATTTTTGTGTATTTGTGCTTGTATATTTAAGGTAGTAGCAAAGTTCTGTATAACTGTAATTAAATGTATTCTTCCTTAGAACACCCTAAAGCCATCCCTATCTAATGTATAAAAATGAAAAACGACAAAAAACAAACAGAACCCCCCCTGACCCCTTTTTTTTTTTTTCTTTTTTTTTTTTTACTTGATGAACTAAGGGTACAGTCACCATTCAAGCGGAGAAAAACACGAGCTTTTTCTTCCAGGCTGCAACTATTATTTTTGCTCTTTGTCCATGTACTCAACGCAGAGAAGTCTGCAGATATTTATCCCGTTGTCCCTTTTAGTCGTCAGCATTGCTGCGTTTCAGTGTCTGAATTTTAAGGGTTTCAAAGGGGAACGAGTCAGATTCCATTGCTGAGGTGATGAATATCCCAGATTTCACCGGCGCAGAATCTATTCTTTTTAAATGTGTCTTGGTTCTGTGTTGACTCTTTGTAGTTAACTCTGTGACCATAAATTAATGCAATTAATTGCATACCGTTGCAGCTTTTTTTGGGTGGGGGGGTGAATCCACCTCCCCTGGCCCATGTGTCTTGAAAGTACTGGTGCGAGCCATCAGAGGGCACTCCCGAGCACCACAAAAGTACAAATTCGGCCTTGCCTGACACCAGGCATGTATAGCAGTGTTGAAAGTTTAAGGGGAAAGAACTCCCGTTTATCCTTTCACACCTCAGCTTTAGGTTAATTTTAAATGAAATGCAATTACATTTGTTATCCGATCCTATTAAAAGGATTCCTAATTAAAATTTCAGGTACGATTTGAATATTGTTGTTCCCCCCACACTTGAAATTGGACACAAAATGGTGATGTGTACCCGTCTGCTCTCTCTGTAGAGCCTCCTGTCTTTGGGGCTGTTTGATATAATTTTTTGGTTTGCTTAGTTTCTGCCATTGATAATTCATGTATGGTACAAATAAAGATGAATTTTCACTTTACTGTATGTGTTTGGACTTTCTTTGAGTCACCTTGGCACAGATTGTCTTTAGAAAAATGTGTTGGGGTGTGTTTGTATGTATGTGTGCATGCATGTGGGTGTAAATGCTCTTTGTGCCTGAGGTTTTTCAGGGAGTTTTCACATGATATGCATGCATGCTTGTATGTATGTGTTAACATGTGGGATGTGTTAGTGCTTTGTTAGGGAGTGGTTTCATACTTTAAAAAGATGGAATATGATTCATGATACCATATTTTGTCATTGATTTATCATTCAGATTAATCAAACAAAATATAACTCTTACTGTTTAAAAACGGTTTCTGTGCACGGAGGGCAGTATGGACACTAGAGGGTCAATCTGATGAGGGTTGAGATGAGGTGATGAACACTCCTGCATATTTCTGTACGTTCCTTCTTTTTGTTGCCAGGGTTCATACACCCTCTCTGAGGCTGCACTGCATATTAGCCCCTATGTGTTACACTCCAGGAATGTGAAACACTGTAAAGGCCTCCAGAGGCAAATGAGCCCTTTTAAAGCTCAAATACTGCCCCCTTGTGTCATGTTGGTACCATTTTTGTAAAACATTTTAAGTTTAGAGGATGAAGGCTGAGTGCTGCTAATTAGTAAAAAATAATTAATGTTTCATTGTGCTGCTGGGTGAACGGCTCCACTTAGTCTCTGGTAAGTACACTCTTGTACATTTCAGTGACAGTATTCTTAGATAATTGGCGCAAGATGTACTCTAAAGGCCTGAAGGCACACGGACCTTTGGCCCAAGGCCCAAAGCCCACATCCCTGCATCCCACTTGAAAAGAATGACATTCAGATCCGCACAGTCGCAGTGTTGAGCAGGGGTATACGCATGCTGCTAGAGAACAATATTGCATTTCCAGCAAACCAGCTAAACCTGCCACCCTCCAGTACGGGATGTGGTGAACCCTGTGGCCCGCCAGTCCCGGATATGGGGAACCCTGCCGTACAGGTTCTTCATGGCGGGTCAACACGTGAGAATGAGAATTTATGACAGCTATGGGCAGAGCACCCCATTTGCGACCGTCTCCAATAAACAGCTGTTGAAAAGAAAGACTTTCTTTTTAAAAAGAGCGAAGCATGAAATCTGATTTTATTGCATTAACAACTTAATTCAATCAGTAGATACGTTTTGCTGTTTCATCAGGTAATTCAATTGAGTTGTTAATGCAATCTCTGAATTTCAAAACACGCCTGGTGTATAACATGCTTATTTGGGAGGTGCTGGGTGCTGCATGAGTTTAATAATAATTTAAAAAAACATAACGTCTAACTACTCTAATAGTGGCCCTGAGTTTACTGTCTGCTAAAAAGCAACTCTTCCAGAAGTTGCTGATGTTTTTTGATTTGTCTCTTGGAACCAGCACCTCGCTAACGAAAAAGTATGTTGTACATAAGGCATTTTGTCTTTTCATATAAATACTTTTGTTAGGTCACAGACTATTAAAATAGGTCCCATGCATAATAGAAAAATGTATTATTCAGGGCATTTTATGTGTCATAATTGCTCATTTCCTAAAGATGCAGAGTGTATACACCACTGCTTCTGATAGTGAATTGTGATTGACCACAGCACGGGGTGCATGGTATATATGCCATTTAGCAGTCACTTTTATCCAAAGTGACTTACAGTAGTGAATGCATACATTTTTCAGTATATGTGGTCCCAATGGGAACAGAACCCACAATCTTAGCATTGTCAACACTATGATATACCTATTGAGCCACACAGAACCACTGAAAGATAGAAAGACTGAATGGTTTGACAAAAAAGATAGAGGATTTTAACATTGAGCAGAGGTAAAATAGGGCCTCGGAATGCCGGCTGAATCCAGGGGAAGCGCAGACAGAATTAGGGAGCGTCAGGATCTTTCTCTTAACGTCTGCCCCTCCCGGAACCCCTCCTTGGTTACGAGTTGCACCAGAGCGATGCGAGTTCTCGCATTGCCTTGCTGATCCTACTTGTTTGGTGCAAAGACAGATGTCTGTGGTGGCTGTGGGCCTGGGCCCTAATTTGGTCATGTGACACATGACTAGACTCACCCAGAGCCCTGCTGTCAAGGGAACTTGCTAAAGGCTAGAGCCCAGGGCCACTGCTGGGGGACGGAATGGGATTCCAGTCATAGCTCTTAGAATTCAGGGGTGACACACAGGCACAATGCACAGAAACCAGTTCTCACACTGCCTGTCCAAGCCCTTCCTGAGCTATTATTCACAAGTTTAGAATACTGTAGGTTATATCTCATGAGGTATATCCCACAGAACGGGTTTTCAGATGTTCTCAATATCCCCCTAAAATGACGACCCTGTGGCTGAGGACCTCATAAAATCACTAAAAACTTTATCCAACACCCACAGCAGGCTGCAACGCAATTGTCATTTAACACATAGTATACAGAAGCATGTCTTCCAGGGATACCATATATTATAGATGCATATCAGACTTGTATTTAGTACAGTATAAATGTAATAATGATATTACCAAGGATGTGTAAACCAGCCATTTTATCTGAAAATCTAAAATGTCATTTTATTTATGTAAATATAAGCACAATATTTGTACAAAAAAATTATTTTTCATTTTGCCACACCCCAATTTGGGAACCCGTGTACTATAATACTATTACAGGATTTGTCCCAGAATATCCGGAGGCCAGAATGCATTGACTTGGAGACAGTAAACACACCATTAATTAATAACACATTTAAACTGAAGTTAAACACAGTTAAACGTGTATATGTGTGGATTTTTTTATTTACCATTATCGCTTTTTCCCAGTGATTGTACAGGATAATCAGTTGAATTCAGTTGAGGCCAGAAAGAAGTCAAAACCTCCACGAGCCCCCCCGGAACATGGTCTTTTTATAATCATAATAAACATCGTTATCATAATGATAATAATATGGTTTTATTTATGAAGTCCTTTTTCTCATACCCAGCGCACTGTACAGAGTACATAGAGATCAGTCGAAGCAAGCTGCAATTGTCTCATGCAAACAAAGATGCAAACATAAATTACAAATGAGAAATAGCAAGGGAATTCATATAGTCATAAAATCTAGGCTTAGGGGAATAACAAATCTCACAGCATTAAAATAAAATTGAATTAAGCTGCAGTGAAAGAACAGTAGGCAATGACTTTAAAGCTGCTTTGAAAATAAATGTTAAACTAGAAGAGTCCCTGAGAGTGTAAGTGTTCCAGAGATGAGGGGCAGTGCAACAAAAGGCTCTGTCTCGTTGATTTTAATGTGCAGCGTGGCAGCCATGGGGATGCTTATTCTGAGAGATGCGTGCCAAATGATAAGGTCACAGAGGAGCTGATACAAGCTGTGCCAACTCCGTGCTTATCTGCAGTCGGCAGGGGCAGCAGTTACTTTCACCAGCCTGAGCGATTGCATTGATCTGCTGCTACGTTGGAGACAAGAGAAGGATAAATACATTCCACCACACCAGCACCAGACCAGACCAGACCAGGCCAGCACGTCTGTTTTGTGACATTTCAAAATGACGTGTTCAGAGTCTCCATCACTGGGAAAACGTCAAACTGTCATCAGACCAGGTTTTCATTGGAACTTTGGGGACTGAAGATTGAAATGACATGAAAACAAGATTGAAATGGGAGATCTGAGAAGTAACAAATACACACAATACTGTCCTCTACGCAGCATAAATTAAAGGTAAATACATAATCAAGTTTCATTTAGATATAAGAATGTAGCCATTGCATGCAACAAATCAAGGTACTTAATGAAAATCATTATATTAACATTTTCTGTACTATTCATAAGAGTAAATATTTGGTAAAGTCTAATGTGTTGTTAATTTTTTTTACACTAAGCACCGCTAGAAAACGGGTGTTTTACTCATTCACTCACTCATGCGAGCGGCTCACTCACACTTGACAGCCTGTTTTACCTGCTAAACGGAAGAAAAAGGCACTAAAGAGAGTCCACAGTAGACACAGCCCCTGAACACTGTCCTTTCTTTAATCATCTAGACATGAGCTAAGCCAATCTGCCTATCTTACAGATACTTTCTAAAAAGCGCTGTACCTAACACACACATGCACATCATAGCAAAGACCAAAACATTGTCTCTGTCATGCAGTCAATAAATTCCACTTGGGAGCATCAAGTTGCGTGCAAAATATTTTTCCCTCTATGACACGCACACATACGCACAAGCACGATCTGGAAGAGACAGGCGCTGCGAAGGCCAGCGTGACTCTCTGTGGCGTGCTCCAGATTGGAGCCAGCATCCCTGGTCACTGGGTAATGGAATTTAGAGAAATTAAATTTACAGAAACGGGACGGGCACCAAGGCAGGCCTTGTGGAGTTGGTTAAAGAGGAATGCAGTGGGTGTGGAGCTGGACTGTTTAGTTCTTGCTTGTGGGCCACAACCCAACCCCTAGAGGCATGAGCCATCCATCACATGCAGGAGTAAGTATTTCTACTCTAGTCCTTGGACAGTCACATAAAATTATATACAGTTCTCTCTTGGCCTTCACCTCCCCCCTGATCTTCAGTGCTTGATCACAGTTAGGAAATAAAATCAAAAGCCTAATCACCTGCGACCGCTACTGTTGGAGAATAAAATGTGCACTGACCAATTATGAAACAGGTTTCATTAAATATAGGGCCTGTGGGAACATGGGTAGTGCCTCACTGCGGGCGTGCAGCGGGGCTAATCAATCCCCTGGTCCTGGATGGCCTTGGTGCAGGCGGGCTTCCATTTCCTGCAAGGCTGAATAAAATAATCATCGTCTCCATTAATGAATCAATTTGGCACGCCTCTCCATTTCAGAATGTTATCTGTGTTATGTAGTGGTGAGAAGAGAGACCCTACTCAGGTTACTCAGGTCTGGCCCACGAATCCAAATTCGGTCCTGGTTTTCCCTTACCTCAGGTAGTTAATTGAACAGTTAGTGCAAATGATTGGCCAGAGTGTCTTCACACCTGAATCCCAGGTAAAGGGTGGAAAAACAGCAGCGCTCGGCCCACGAGGACCGTGATGTGAGCAACCCTGCCGTACGGGATCGCTGCCCTCCCTAGGTTCAGGGGCCTTGGCATTCAATGCTGCTCAGCTGCAGAAGAGATTACTATGAAGGAAAATACAATAAAATGTGTTGACTGGAAAGGACAAAACTCTCCAAGAGGGGGATTGGGGCCACCTCTCTTTTTCAAACCCAAATTGATAGTGATAGAATAAAATATACCAATTAAGAATCTTCTAAAGAAGCATTACCAAAATTACATATGGCTTGAACTGCCATATGTAATAAAGGACTAATCTAAACCAAAGGCCATAAAGCATTTGTTCAGGGCTTACAATTTACAATTTTACAACTGAGTTATTTAGCAGATGCTCTTATCCAAATCGACATATGCAAAGCTGTTTGTGCAAGACATGAACATTTCAAGTTGTTCCGAGTTAAGATTGAATATGTTTTACAGTTTAGAGAGCGTGCATACAAAAATCAAGGAACTGGTTTCAAAGAGTAAAAATCTCTTCCACAAGACGTTAGCATGTGACATTCCCCTCTCTAGAGCACGTGTGAAGAATGGGATCCTTGATACCAGTCCTTGAAACAAGTCAGCTTTCATTCCAGTCTCAATATGAGACATCAATGCCTTACACGTGGCCATCCTAAACCATTTTACGGGATCTATTTCTTACTGAAATATTGATATTTCCTAATATCTCAGTTGAATTCTTTCTAAATTGTGTTCCTGTCTGCCTCGAGACCCCAGAATGCGCTGTTAACCTGGCACCATGCCTGGACGTTGGCAAACTGATAAAACAGTCTAAAATTCCACACAGTACAGCAAGGAGCTGAGCATACAAACAGCAGCATGCATCTACAACTTATCTAAGCGTCTGGAATCTGAGTTTAAGAAATCATAAAACCTTTTTTTAAGAATGAGAAACAGCAATGCAATGCAGAGAGGGGAGTGGTGGTGCATTGGATTCTGGGCTTTGATTTCCAGAGCAGTGTTTCAAATCTACCTGTGTGTGGAACAAATTAGGTGCTTTTCAATAAAGTACATATCATTAAAAAAAGTCAGAACACAAAGTTTATTAATTTCAGTGATGTCACCATTTAAAAGTAGATGGAGACTGGCTTCCCATACAGGTACTGGTTCACCTCTGTTTTAAGAGTGACAATACATTCAAGGCATTCAAGTAGTCTGAGGCACTCCATCGCATCAACAGCTAATATTAAAATGAACTGAAAAATAGTCCATGTTTATTTGCTGTATATTGCCTTTTAATTTACATATTAGTGGTTGGGACTATTACATGTCAATGACCAAAACCTTCAAGCTGCAATCCCTGAACATTAAACTAAGATTGCGATGCCTAAATAATTTTAGGCACTTGGGAATACATTCTGGAAAATACAATTGGATTCAATTGAGCCTATATTTAAAATGGTTATCAGAAACCGTCACCAAAGGTAAGCACTGTCTCAGATGCATCTGCCAGTACAATCATTGAATAACCGATCAATAATGTACGCAACTTGATCAGTCTTGTTTTGATTAGCTCTCGTACCCATTGGTCACTCTGAGCCCACCTGCTATATCTAATGTTACACTGTACTGTGTAGAGCAGCCATGCTCAGACCGGAAATTATAAATATTCCTGACAAAAAAAAAAAAAAAAACAAGACACAAGTAAGTGTGCTATAACACTGAGGTTAATATTCCACATACAGTAACAGTCAGTGAAAAAGCTTTAAGTTGTTAAAGGAGTGGGATATTTGACATGGTATCCTGTAAAAGGGTCAACAGTTCGATGGACATTTAAACAAGAAACACCCTTCTGATACCCTACTGTGGGGGTCAAAGGTCATGCTCGAAACCGCAACTCAGAGATGGTGGGACGGTGTCGGCACTCGAGTTCCAGAAGCAACGTTCTGCTTTGAGTCCTGGTGATTGTTGGCTGACTCTGTCCCAGCCCTGAGGGGGCCCTGGTCCTCGCACGGTGATGTGGGGAATGGAAGGGAGGGGCACTGCAGGATTTCCGCATACCTGTGACTGGGTTTGCTCTCTCGCTCGAGCACTCTGCTCAGCAGGGGTTTCAGTAGGCCGACGGTGAGCTGGCTGCCCCCAACCTGAAAGGGACCGGTGCTCCCCAGAGGAGCCGAGGAGAGGCCTTTCAGCAAGATGTTCAGGATGCCGGTCACAGTCAGATCCTCGGGGCAGAGGGCCCACAGGAGGTCCAGGTAAGGGTCCAGGTCCCGGTGCTGGGAAACCTCGCACAGCAGGGCGCTAAAGATCTCCTTGTTGAGCCGGGCACTCTTCCGGCAGAACTGCTCGGCCACCCGGGTGGCCCGCCCCCACTGCCGCTGGTCGATGAGGATGCGCAGGGCCCGCATGATGCCGTAGGGACTCTGGCTGCTCAGCAGTAGCTCCACCCCCAGGTCCTGATGCTGCTCATCCCCTGGCAGCACAGACAGGGCCCGCTCGAAGAGGGGGGCGCTCTCGGGGCTCACCTTGGCCTCGTAGCTCCAGGAGGAGGAGGGGGAGGAGGAGGAGCCCACCTGCTGCTGTGCCAGCTCCAGGAACCCAGGAAGCCAGGTGGGCTGGAAGTGGAGGACGGAGCGGCAGAGGAGCTCAAAGACGGGCGCTGCCTCGTTGGCGGGTGTGTGTCCCCGGCTTGCGTGGTCCGTGGAGGGCTGGATGGGGGTTAGCACTACCTTCCACACCTCAGGACGGGCTCCGGTGGAGAGAGAGCCCTCCCCGTCGACCGCCAGCTGCAGTGCCGTCTGTAAGGCTTGCCACGACTCGCCTGGGAAAGCGCCGAAGATGGCGTTCAGGTAGAGGACATTCTCCCGGTCTGGCTCCAAGCTCAGCAGTCTGCCCACCTCCTCGCGCACCAGGTTTTCACAGTACCCGGCCAACTCCTTCTCCGAGGCCCTGGCCGCCGACGCCTTGACGTCCTCCAGTGCCACCAGGCTCTTCAGCTCAGGCTCCAGTGAGCTCAGCAGGTCACTGTGGGCACCGCCTTCTCGCGCGGTATCGACAACCCTCTCTCCCTTCAGGTAATCGCGGAGGATGGAGGACAGGGCAATAGGGGCCTGGAACATTCCCCCACTCTTCAGCTTCTCCACTGTTAGCTGGACGCCACTCAGGCTCCTCCGCTGGTAGTGCCGGCAGGCCTCCTCGAAGACAGCCTCTACCAGGAGGGAGTGTGGCTCGAGCCTCATGTGCTCAGGTGACTTGTGGCCAGGGTCCGGATCCCTGTGCCTAACCAGGAAGAGCCCGGCCTCTGACAACAAATGAGGTGCGTTCCTCCTCGTATGGTTCACGAACAGTATCCCCTCTCTCTTCAGGGCCATTTTCTCCAGCTCCATACCACATCGAATGTCAATCAAATAGAGGGTCTTCCCCACAGCCAGCGCCAGAACGTCGTGGTAGACGTTCATGCTGCTCAGGCCGCGACCACCACCGCCCCCCATCATCAGGCAGTTGTCCGCCAGCTTGTAGACCTGCCTCAGGACTCCATCCTTCTGCAGCAGACTTATCCAGCCTGAGCTGAGAAGCAGCATGAGGCCTCCGCATTCTGTCGCGCAGAAGGCCCAGATCTCTGGGGGGTTGACACTGGACAGCGCGCCCACGCAGTCCGAAATCAGCTTCTTGAAATCGGACTCCTTGTTCGTAGCGGTCGTGACTTTTCGCTGCAAGGTCCCCGTGCACGCGGTGCCAACGGTGACCGTGTCCTGCAGCGGGGACCACTTCAGGAAGAGTCTGGAAATGCTCCTGGTGCAATCCACTTTTGTGTCTGGCAGCAGGTAAACATTCTCTCCTGAGGCGGTCACCGTGTAACGCGGATTGTTGTGCAGTGCAATTTTCACGCCTCCTAAATGCACAGCTCCCTCCTCCACCGCATACACTCTTTTGCAGATACAGTACCTGGGATTGTTGCGAATTGCATTGAGAGCCGGTGAGTTTTCTGAAGGGGGCCTCTCTTCACACCAGATGATGAAGTTCCCACTGGTGCAGACAGAGACAACTCTCGCCCTGGCACTGTTGCACAAGTCCGAGGTGTGCAGTAAATGCCAGCCTGGTCTCTCCTCACTGTATTTCCATAACTCTGCTTTGCCATTCTGGAAAATCACTGCCAGCACAGCTGAACCACTGCCTGAGTTGCTGCTGGAAACGGCTAAGTAGACGACATCCACAATAGGTACCGTCCTTTTTAAACACAAGTCGTGATGCTTCCCATTTTGCATCAAAGCAGGTCTTTCATATTTGTCAAAGGTCAGGAGACCAATATTTGGTTTATGAAGAATGACATGGACGTGGTGCCCATCTGGACTAATCCGAACATCGGGAAAACAGCTATTTGTGTTACCGTTATGATACCTATTAAAACCGGAATTCTCTTTCAAAAAGTCACAGAAATCGTTACCGCTGGTAAAATCGCAAAAATCTGTTACCTGTTCCAGTAGAAATCGATTCATGTTCTGTTAGCCCCAGGAAGTGACTGGCGACATAAAAGTGAAACACTACTAAAAAGCACACGATAACGTCAGTTGTCCGTTACACATAAGTTAACGGTCTTTACCTTTAACCAAGACCGCATCTCCATACTCCGTTTGTCTAATGAACATTAGCTAACGAATAGATTTTATTCCTTTTGTTTATTGGCTAACGTCACATACTTTCTCGCAAGTTCCCAAGCTTTCTTTGATTATGCATTTGATTTCTCTACTCGACCCTCTCTCGCGCACCTCCTGCCATCACGAGTTAGTTAATATCTGGAGACCAATAGCGTTTTAGCAAACTGTTGTGGAGGAGGAGTAAAAAGCAAAGGCGTGTTTCTGTTTTTGTCCCTTTTGCAGTTCCGTCCTTTAAAGATGGCGGTGTGAATCAACCCGTCAATCAAACAACTAAACCCCTTGTTTAACTCTTTACAGTGCATGGCTACGGCTTTACAACAAGCGAACGTAGCTGTTTATCGGTAACGTTCATGTATTGTTGATGGGTGACAGGGAGAATTCACTGTAAACGCACCGCTTATTATATATTATAGCCTATACAGTTTCAGCTGTACCACCGCAAAGACAGTAACGTTAGCTTAGCTAACGTACCAAGAGTTAACGTTTGCCAGCCCAATAATGCATAAAGCTATTCAACATAGTTTATTGTAATGAGCTAATTATTTGACGTTAGCTGAATAGCTAGGTAACTAAGCTAGGTTATGTTGCCCATTTTTGTTTTCGACAGAAGTTAAGACCCTGCAAGCTAACATTAGCTAGCTAGCTAGCTAGCAAGGTCCTGTAGGTTGGCCATCCATGTTGTGTGGGAGGGCTCGATACACTACCTAGACAGCAGAAACCGTCGGTTCACTTCTTCTATGTGAATGGAATGGATCCATGAGAAATAACAATTGACTCAGGTACGGAGAAAGTGTCTAACCTGTTAGCGTTAACGTAGCTAACGGTAATGTGTTCCACTTGAAGATAAAGATAACCAACAACAATGACCCGTGTTTGTTAGCTGTCATCTAGATTATCGCATCAACAAAATCAATGATTGTTTTAACATGGTCGTCAAAAGCTAAGTTGGCAAGATAGCCAACCAGTTAGCTGGCTACAAAGTTAGCCAATAGGCTAACATTAAAGTCGGTTGGTTGTTGTGTGCTGCCGCTATAACTTAGCTAACGTTAGCTAAATGTTCGAAGTAAAAGAATAATGTTATTCGTAACATTGGAGCGCTAGCCAGTTAGCTAGCTGAAGCAATTGCTTGTACTGTGAGCGAAGTTGATGGCTTGCTAGCTAGCAAGCGATTTAGGCAACAAAATGCAATTTCGTGTTGAGGCTCGCTAGCTAGATAGCATACCACAAATCACTATTTAGCTCACTACACAAACAATTAAGCGTTTGACTGCGTTTTTACTGCAACCAAGGGGAAGGGCCCGCAATAAATGTGTTGGCTAGCACCAGCTAAACGAACACCAGCTACAGTGAACATGGGCCTGTCTTGTGTTCCGTAAATACTGATTAACATTTACTAGTACTAATTAACTACATGGTATTATTGCTCGCACAAAGTGCTGATGACCTTAGTAACTACAAAACCGTAATTTCTTTCATTTAAAATAGACGACTAACGTTAATCACGTGGTGGATAAAAATGACGAAGACCGCTTGTTCATGCTTTTTGGTAAAATGTGTATAAACGATTTACTTTTGCTTATCGATCTTTCGGATTTAATTAACTAAGTTGGCTCGTAGCAATCGACAAATCTATTAAACCTGGAGTAGATAGCTCAAATTAAAAGAAAGCTAAATGAAATGATCGGTGAAAGTGTATATAAACGTTCCTTCCCTTCACTATACAATACGATCAGACAAACGTCGAGTATGGATGGACAGACGATTCAAGAAATTACTAGTTAAACACAGTATAAATAACGACTTGGAAATAATGCCATCCTCTGCTCAAAATTAAGACTCGAGCATGCTTCATGGAAAGCATAATCACACTTTGGCTTCGTGGTTTCTTATGCAGATCAGACAGAGATTTGTGAGATTGTGAGCTGGTTTATGGTGTTGGGTTTTACGTAAGGCATATTGCTCTACCTCATACGGCCTTTTTAGATTGGAATCTAATGTAGTTGCAACTTATTTTATGGACTAATTAAAACTTCCGGTTGTAAAGGAGGTCATGAATAAATTAAACTGGCCATGATGTCCCGCTGTCATACTCCCTCAAAACAATTATTGCGTTCAATATAGCATGGGTCGTCATCCTAGTAGGCCTATTGATTTTAATATAACTTTCTGTATTATAGATATTGATAGACTATCAGTATCTTATTTAAATATGAATGAAACGTCACAGTTGCCTACATTCATAATTGAAAGGGTTGTTCGATGTTTGAAGCCACAACCTAAGAATGTTTTGTTTCCCAGTGGCCACTTAAAGACAAGGGCCCCAGGCCAACAGGGAGTGATATCCACATGTCAGCAATACCCCAAACTGCTCTACAGTTTAGCAATAACATGCTCTGACAACCAAGTTCTTCTATTTACAAGAGTCTTGGAGCTTAGGATTTTATCTGCAGATAGCAGCCTATAGTTTTGAGATCTCAGACTTGAATTTTCAAGCCCCATATCATTGCACTGCAATCTGTGTTTTTGTTTTGCATCTTTTTGTTTTGACAAATTTAATCTGTATAGAAAGAAGACCCAACAAAGAAGTTTTCCTTAACTAATTTGACAAAAATGTTAGAACCCCATCATTCCTAGCTCTTGTCTTTTCATTGATGATACATTTAATTATATTACTGCAATTTGTACATGCATGCCTATTTCCCCTTGATTTTTGTCTATGCAAGTCTTCTCACAGACATTAAAAACCTTTTATTGTAGGGTGATTTTCATTTATCGTCTACAGCAAGCTATCGCTCAGCATAGACAAAATTGAATCTTCCTCCATTTGGTTTGAGAGTTGCCCACATGCCTTCTGGCAAACTAGGTGAGATTTCATGCGAGCTTTCTTCAACAATGGTTTGAATGACTTTTTTTTCCCCCCTCCCATAAAACGCAGATTTATGAAGTGCCCGGCCTATTGTTTTCCCATGAACAATTCCTCCCATCTCTGCCTTGAAAGACCGTTACTCCATCAGAGTTGCCACAGGCCTCTTGGAGGCCTCCCTAACAATACCTTTGTTGCATGGATGGTCAGTTTTGGAGGACAGCCTGTTCTAGGCAAATTCACAGTTGTGCCATATTTTCTCCATTTCTTTATGATGGACTTAACTGTGCTCCGGGTATATTCAAAATCTTTGAAATCGTCTTATATCCTTCTACCAAAGATTGGTGCTTTTGAAGAACCTTTTCTTGGATTTGCTTTGAATGTTTGGTCTTCACAACTTGTTTGGAAATGCACTAACCAACTGTGGGACCTCTCACAGACAGGTGTATTTAATTTGAAATAATTTGAAACGCCTTAATTTTACACAGGTGGACCAATCAAATAATTGTGTGACCTCTGAAGACAATTGATTGCAACAGAGTTTATTTAGGTGTGTCTTAGCAAAGGGGTGGATACTTATGGAATCAATTATTGTCTGTTTTTTAAATTTGTAATTCATTAAGAAAAAGGTTAAATTTTTGGGACATTATGGATTATTTTGTGCTGATCAGTGGCAAGGAATCACAATTAAATCTATTTTGATTCCATGAAGTAAGAAAATAAAATGTGAAAAATACAGAAGGGGGTGAATACTTTTTATACCTACGGTAGCACTTTAAAAGGCATTTTACAAAAATACCCAGGGAAAGTGTTTTGTCAGCTTCAAAGGCACCTGGTGTGTGTTGGGAGTGTCCAACTATACACTTCTCCTGAGGGTGAATTTTAAAGTATTTATTTAGAACTTTTACCTGAAAGCTTGTGATGAACCTCATTTCCAAATAGATAGTGCCCTTAATAAAGAATGCCTTAATGCAGGGAAAAAACATTCCTGCCACCCCATCCGTGTTGAGGCATTGTATCACGTGATTCACCGAAAGCCAGATAAATGAATAAAAACAATGCAAACCATCTAATTATGTTTTTTGTATCTTAACTGGGATGTAAATGGCACTTAGCAGTTTGTGCCATTCCAGGTCTTACTAGGTGTTGGTGAGCACCCTCAGCGGAAGCCACCTCCTGGTGGATTCCATTTAGTACACTAACCTGCTTCTAGTAAGGCCTGGAACGGCTCAAGCTGCTATGCGTTGACCATATCCATCCGACACCTGTCCTGTGACGGGTACTGCAAATGATAGTCGAAAATGAGTTAAAGTCAAAATGAAGAGACAGGAAAATCACAGCCCGACTACAGTCCTCTTCAAAACGTTTACAGTCCTTGTGGTCACGTCCGTTCCGCAGTGAGAGCGGTGTCATGGCCTTATTTTATTTTCACTCCTCCGTAAAAACGAAAGTTGTCGCGGTTAACAGCTGCTGATTGTCCCAAGAGGAATGGTCCATGTTGAAAGAATGAGACAGACGGGAGGGTTATGGGAACACAGTAATAAGGGATACTGAGTTTCTAAAATGCATATTTGACTAGAGCTGTTTAAACACTAATGGTCATACAGGTTAAGCGTTGGGTCTCTAGAGGGGCTCAGTCTTTAGAGGTGCTTGCCTGGTGACACCAGAGAATAGAGAATAGTAAAGTTGTCCATTTCCAAAACAATGTGGTGGGGGAGAATACAGGTGATGCTTGCTCCATAGTTTTCTGTGCGGCAGATGAGCACAAAATCATGCTGTGGTTTTTGCGCACTGCAGTACGAAGTCGCTAGGGAGCCAGACCTGGGACCAGAAGGTTGTAGTGTTGAATCCCAGGTAGAATAATGCTATTGCACCCTTGAGTAAGGCTCTGAACCTAAATTCCACAAATATAGGTGTTGGCACTAGATAATAGTTCATAATTTTCTTTATGGGTGGATGCTATTTTGCTATGCAAGTAGCCTAATTAAGGATGTCTGCCTAGCAACCGAGTGTTTTAATCTTAACGTTCTGACGTCCTTGTGTACGTTAAAGCTGGCGATTTCTCACATGGAAAGGTATTACGCTCAAAGGGGGAACTCCGCACTGTTGGCGCCTTTGGCTCTCCCCCGTCTTATCATGTTTGCCCTCAGATGAATCTGAAAAGGTAGCGCTACAGTTAGACGATGTAGACCCGCCCCCGACCTCGTTTGGTTTCATACTTTTATGACGTTTGTGTGCAGGCAGATGGTGGGAGTTCTATGAAGTGTGCGAGATTGGCCCATCGCTAGGGCCTGCTGGTGTCGATTCTGTGCCTGATGACCAGTCTTGCCATGTCCCCAGTTCCTCAGACCCAGCCATGGCCCAGGTGGAGAAGAAGGCAGGTCTGCTGAGGAGGTCCTCGGCCTCCAAGAAGCCCCTGAAGGAGAAGGTGGTGCTGATGTACGATGAGATCTTTGCGGTAAGAACGTTGCCGTTGTTCCCACAGAGCGCGGGGTCGTCAATTGAATTGTAGGTGTTATAGCAGGTAATAACTTTAACTTGGGTGGGTGTATTAAATATTTATACATTTATTTCTGATTTTTTCCCCCGTTTTTCTCCCAATTTGGTTGCCAATTAAACCCTCTATTTTACTTCAATTCCCCACCCTCACGAGTTCGTCGCCCGTCCTCCGGGATCGAGACACACACTCCTGGTTGAGTGTTCCCGCCTCTTTTGAGACGGGAAATCTTCCACGGACTCCTTAACCTTCTCCTCGACGGACTCGTGCCGGCTCTCCCTCCCCCCTCCCCCGGAGGCGGACAGCCAAATGCCACCTCCGATCGGGCTGACGACCAGGGGCGGTCTGGTAGAGACGCGGGTTTCGATCCGCGTCCCTGACGGGCAGCGCACACCACTCCAAAGCGTGGTGCACTAGACCGCTGCGCCATCCGCCAGCGCCTTAGACCTGTATTAAATAATACAGCTTTCATACACAGTTGGGTAGCCCAATGTGCATACAGGAAAAAAACAAAAGTAGTATAATAAAAGGATAAATAAAACAGGAACATGTAAAAATGTAAGTGATAGGGGTCAACAAAGTCTATTTATTCTTTACATACGCATATTTTTTTTATCTATAATTAACATAGTTAGCTTTGATTAATTACATATGCCTCTTAGATTCTGCACACTTAACATATCTGTTCTCCTAAGTAGTTTTGTTTCTTTAGATCTTGAACATTTGCATGTCCATTTAAAGAGAAGGGGGAGAGAAGCTGAGTGATGTCATAATGTGCTAGAGGGGCTCAGAGCCCCTGTAATTCAACGATAAGATAAGACAACTTGAAGTGCGATGTGATTTTGGTTTAAAAGGGGACATGCGAGTCCTGTAATTCAGACTTAGTTTGCACCTCCTGAGTGTTGCTTCTGCTTGCCTCCATATGCACGTGTTTCAGTAAACTGGATTATTGTTTGAAGTCTGTGTCCTATTGGGTTCCTGACTCTCCTCGTTCACTGAAGCTCCTGGGGTGAAGATTTTCTATATCAGAAGTAAAAAAAAAAAAAAAAAAATGAAAAGTACTGTACAGTACAGAGATTAGAACAAAGTTGTGTGTTCTCCTAGCTCTGTTACACGGGTCACCTGATGTCAATTACGCGATTGCTTTTTTTTTTTCTTAGATTAATTAATTCACATCCTTGAAACTGGAGTATAAATGATGTCTTCAGTAATGTAGCAGCTCAGTGCTTTTATGCAGACTACATTATGATCACTGAGCGATTAGTCTCGTGGTTACTAATGCACAGTGGCTGTGATTTGCCACATTAGCACTCAGAACCGGTGCGGTTATGTGCTCGCAGTCACTCTCTCTCTCCTCTCTCTCTCTCTCTCTCTCTTCCTCTCCGTCTCTCCCTCCCCCCTGTCAGAAAGAGGACCCGGCCAAGAACAACCCCCGCTTCTGGGAGGAGTTGTTTCTCATGAAGGTGAGAGTGAAGAGAACCTGCTAACCCAAAAAAGCACACACACACACACACAACACACACACACACACACGCACACACGCACACACACACACACACACACACACACACACACACACACACACACACACACACACACAGGGCACACACACACCCACACACACACACGGCACACACATACACAGGGCACACGGGCAGGATGGCCTGTTCTTGTCATTATGTATTCTTATGTCCTGTGTATGTACCTCGTTCTTGCAGTTGTGGTTTACCCTCACACTGAATAGTTCTCAAATTGGCTGTAATTTGAATTTGGTTGTCTTGCGCAGAGGGATTTGTGTCAAGTTTTGTCCATTAAGTAGGCATGTTAGTAAGCAGGGTATCAGCAAGATATGCAGGTTTCTTCCATTTTACCTTGCATCACATGGCATTGTTTCTTCTCACCCCAGGTGAACCTGGAATACCTGGAGGGGAAGCTGGAGTCTCTGGACGGAGACGACTTGATGAAGATCAAGGACAATATCAACAGCCTGTTCCAGCACTGCATCCAGGCCTTGAGCGAGGAGCACCAGATCAAAGTGGTCAATGCCTTACAGGTGCGAGCCAGCAGGGGGCAGCAGCACGCCATGCTCCTTCCCTCCGACTTGTCACTTGTGCCAACTGCGCAGGCAGCGAGGGAGGATCTGGCTGTCAGTTAAACGATGGGATTATTTGAATAATGAGAGTCAAAGAGCCAAAACCCATTTTCTCGGTCGTTGTTTTTTTTCCCATTAAGGAAACGTTTGGGGGGTAATTTTTTTGACTCGAACTGAATTTAATTGAAGTAAAAAATCTGGGCTGAGGCTGACTCTGGTAATTGGCATGCCTGTATGGGTCTACATTGCTGGGTAGGACACCACATAACAGGGTCCCACACACACACACACACACACACACACACACACATTCTGTCTGTACTATCTAGAGACAAAACCAAAATCATTGTTTTCCGTTAAATGTTAAAGCAGGGCCCAAGTAGGATTTCCACTGTGTCAGACACTACATAGCAAGGTTGGACACTACATGTGACACTTGTGTACTGAGTTAAATGTGTTACAGCGGTGCTGTGTCTCAATTCAATTCAATACCGTGTTTGTTTCATACAGTATCCTGGAGTGTATCCTGAGCTGTACACACAACATTCACAGTACAGTACACGGCAGACTACCCAAGCTTCAGCTGCATATGACACAGAGGGAGACTAACAAAGTGCTCCCAAGTGACATTTATCGACTGCAAATCATTTATCGCGGGATATTTTTCCTTACGATGATTCACCTCTCGCCCGGCGCCAGCCTTGACCTTTTGACGCGTGTATCACGTTCTTTGTTACGAGAATAAACAGATGTAACCGCTTGTCTTTGATCGTGCCTCCCTATTGTGAATTGACCACACCCGTTTCTCAAATGTACCCACAGACGCTCTGCGCCCTGTTCCGGGGAGTTCACCAGAAGAACAAGTCGACGTCAGGCTTCGACATCATCAACATGCTAATGGGCTTCGACAAGGCCGAGCTTCGCATGAAGGTGAGACGTGCCCCCCGCGCAGGGCAGAGGCTAAACTGAGGCAGCCGTGCAGCGGCTCCCCTTCGCTGAATAGGTGCATGGCAGCAGGCTAACATAAGCTGATAACCCTGTCTCTGAAGAGGGCAGGGCCTTCGGGAGTCTTTCACCTCACTCTGTACTGTGAATTTAAGGGCTTGTCTCTGGAAAGGAGTCTAATAACGTGTGATTTCAGGTCAGGAGTCTAATTACCTGTGATTTGCATTGTTGGCCGAGTGTAACGTGGCCCGCTTGACTCTCTGGTCTTTCTCACCTCCTGTTGAGGTGTCGTGTTTTGGTCGGGGTTAGAGGTGCCCAGGGCTATTTTCTTAATTGTGCTTCGGCAAAGTTTAATCCTGCACCTGCCTCCTATTCTTATTGTCATGAACGCATGCCAGACAGAAAAACAACGGTTTTATGATTATCATCTTTAAAAAAAAAAAAAAAATAGATTATCATTTATTTCAATTTGCTTTTCTCTAAATAGGGCAGCAAACTTTGCTTCCTTCGAGACGGAATACCCATTTTGAAAATTTGTGCTTCACGGCAGACCCGATTTACGCCAAATGCCGCCCCCGATAGGGGCTGACTACGACGGCCGGTCTGGTACAGATGGGTTTCAAACCGCGTCTGTACCACCGCTCCCCTATTATCATCTTTTGAAAACATTTTCCTTTTTGCAAGAAACTGGTCCTTTCCTGCAGGGTAGAGGTTGACGGATATACTTTTCTAGGGCTGATACCAGTACTGATTATTAGGGATCAAGGCTGATATTTTGGGCCGATATTCAACTGCGTTAAATGTGACAATTATTTTGTGTAAAAAATATATAAAAAATGACAATAAAACAAAACTGCTTTTAAATGATCATTTTTAATGAAATAGCTCTTAAAACATAAAACATTTGAGAAATGTATAAAAAAATGCATGGAGATCCCAGCAGGCACTAAACCTGAATTAATGAAATGAACAATCCCACAGTCCCAGCCAAGCTGTAATACAGAAAGCATAGCTAAATAAAGTGCTAGATAAGAAAATAGCCTTTTAGATACACTGCCTTCTAAGCTACAGTAACTAAAGTTCAGGGCTGGCCAATGACATGCTTGTCTGAGTTAGCCCCGCCCACCTTGGCTACAGTTCAGCTTGCAGAGACCAGAATGCTTGGGGAACACACACAAAGTAACAGAGTGTCTCTACACTCAATACTGTGCAGTAGGGGTTGGAATATTTTAAGGCAACTCCCTGGTGGCAATGGCACCCCCAGTAGCAGGTCGCCCCTGGCAGCTGCCAGGTTTGACTCGCTCCTGCCAAGTTCGTGCTCTTCCACGGCAGGTCCTGCCACAGTTTACTACTCATGCCGGTGGCAGGTCCCGCCTCGTCGCTCGTTGCAGGTCGCTGGCTCAATGCTGCCAGGTTTCCCCATGCCAGCATGGATCCTGTGAAGTCCTGCCATGCTTAGCTCATGCCATTTGGGGGGATTTTGTGTGTGATATTACAATATGGGTAGATTGGCATTTTTACTCATCACATCATTTTAATTAAATTTGTGTTCTTAGTTTCCCATTTCAAAAGCAGTATAATTGACATTTGATCAAGTCTGCTGCTTTGCAAGGCAGCTGCCAGCTAGCTTGTTTGATCCTGCCACGTGTGAGCCAGGTGGAGGGATTTCTCTTCATATTCTGTTCTGTTCATGTATGATATTAAAATGTGGAACTATGTAATATAGCTAGATGGGATAACACACTTGGCTAACTGCTGTCTAATGGGCACATACAAGCTGGCTCATGAACTAACTCTCTTAAATTGCATATACATATCGGGCTACATGGCAGGTACCCATATATGCAAACTGTTCGGTATAGATACGCAAACTGTTGAAGATCGGCCGATATCGGTCATAATCGGTTGACCCCTTGGGCAGGGCTCTAGTCAAGGTTATAACAGCATTGTGTCACTTGGACAGCATTGGAAGTAAAAGATGATCTGGAATGTGTGTGTATAGCTTATGTATGTATAGTGTGTGCATGTATAGCGTGTGTGTGTGTACCTGTGGGTCTGTGTTCTTAAGAATAAGGTGATCTTGGATGTGTGTAATTTGAGACTGATCTGGGACCTGTGTGCATCTCCTCTGCAGGACTTGATGGACAGTCTGGATGGCTTGCTGTGTGGAGAGGGATCAGAGAGTCTGAAGATCCTCTGCCTAAAACTGCTGCTCTGCCTGGTTACAGTAAGAACCCGCCCAAGAAATGAATGTACTTTCACAGTACGTGCGAGAGCTGCCACAGCACAAACTGTAAAGCTTTTATCGCTCTGTTCACAACAACAATGCTTATAGTTATTCACCGGAAAATGACTTTGTATTCAGCGAGTCTGCAATTACACCAGCGGCAATCATAGAATGACTTTACAGTACCTTTCACTGTTAAGATAGAGAAAGGATGGGCGCCTCCCGGGTGGTCTAGCTGTTACAACGTTCGATGCTGGCCACTGGGTTTGATAACACCGGCCACACCAGAGTCAGCTCTGGCTGGGAGCGCCACTAGGGGGCGGCAATTGGCTGTCCGGCCCAGGGAGGGGTGTAGGGAAACCGACATGAGTTTGCTGCGTATAGGAGTGGCTCTGGAGTACCGGAGTTACGGTTGACAGCTTGGTGAGTGCCATCTGTGAGGAGATGATACTTTGCCTCTGTCACTGCCGGTCTCAGGGCTGCGGCAGCGAACTCCAAATATGAGGGGGGAGAAAAAGAGAGGGTGTAATTGGCTACTAAATTGGGAGAAAGTCTGAAACAAAATCTTTAAAAAATAAAAAAGGATAGGAAAAGGATGTGCATTCTACAGGCTGAATGGCAGAGTTACTAAAAGTGGCAGCTTGACTTTAATACGTGCACACAGGTTTGTTGCACCGCTAGGACTGGATGCGGATCGTTACAGTAACAGAATCATTTTTGGACTTGATTTATATACTTTCAAATGTATACAAACAAAACGTTTTGATTGAAGTCTAACAAACCATACAATTCTATACATGACCACTTTCAACAATTTAATAATAATGAGTTTGGTATAGGAATAATGCTAAAAAGGACATTTAGGGTCCTTTTCATGTAACCTATGTTTCCATAAAGTTTGTGATCCAAATAATGATTCCAAGATGTTTATAGATAGTCTTGGGTTTAAGCTATGATGTAATACTTTGCCTTTGAAAATGTATTTTTTTGTCTGTTAAATTGCAATGAGTTAAGTATGTTAACATTTGGTAACAGAAAGATGGTAACAGAATGATATCACGATCCCTGATCGATAATATACAGAAAGTGCACGATTACAGATTTAAATGTCATATTGTTCATGTCCAAAAGAGGGTCTTCAAGGTAAAAATGTAGACCAAATCCTCGCATCAAGATAATTACATTCTTTGTAACATTAACTTCTAATGTTAACTATTTCATTTGACACCAATTTGCTATGGCACTATGATTTTACAATTTGGCTCGTCATGGCTCCTTTTGCCTGTAATTTCCCATGCCAGCCTACTAGCCAACATTGGCCACTCAGGCTAACTAACGTGACTGGGGTCACACCATAAGCCAATGATTTATATTTTAAGATTTTGTACGAGAGCGACCAAAATCAATCACTTTTATCCCATCCCCACTACCTAGACTTGAGGATGACGTAACGGTCAACCGTTTTCTTACGGCTCTCTTCCAGTCTGTCAAGCGTTCGTTAGCCTGAGAGGCTAATCCAGGCTAACGCATCATTTCTGGCCTGCGTGGTTTTGTCTCACCTTTTGGTGGTACTTCATTTCAGGTGACCGATAACATCAGCCAGAACACCATCTTGGAGTATGTCATGATCAACAGCATCTTTGAGGCTATTTTACAGGTACGTTTTGGCTTTTAATGTTCACACTTCAGAGGCGACCAGAGGGAAATGTGGGGATTGCCAATTCTATTGTGGTACACAACGACCGATTGCTATTTATGTGGTACGGGGTGTTGATGACCGACGTCTCCTTAGCTCTGCAGATTGTCTTGTGATAGATCATGACCGATTGCTGGCTATGTGGTGCTGGGTGTTGATGACCGACATCTACTCGTCCCTGCAGATACTGTCCCTGACCCCCAGCCGGATGCAGCACGGGTATGACACCGTAGTCCTCCTGGCGCTCCTCGTAAACTACAGGAAGTATGAGGTGAGCTGTCAGAACAAGGGCCTGGAGTTGGCCCTGTGGAGGGCCACGGGCCCCTGGCAGGGTCTCCCTGTGCGTGTGAGCAGGGGGCAAACGTGAACTGTCCTGAGTCGACTACTGTAGTGGACTGTTTTTAGGGTCTGTTTCAAAAATGAGAAATCCTAAAAGCAGACTCTAGTATATAACCTGTAGGGGGTGGCGGATAGCGTAGTGGTCTAACGCACCACACTTTGGCTGGTCCGGTGTGGTGTGCGCTGCCTGTCAGGGACGCGGTTCGAAACCCACGTCTCCGACAGACCGGCCCTGGTCGTCAGCCCCGATCGGGGGCGGCATTTGGCTGTCCGCCCCAGGGGAAGGGGGGAGGGAGAGCCGGCTCGGGTCCGCCGTGAAGCACGGAAAAAGGAGTCTCCAGAACGTGGGTGGGCGAATTCTGTTTCGGAGGACAGCGGAGGACGCTGCCCACGGAGAATTAGCTTGCCTCATAGAGACGAGCAAAGGACCCGTGTGGGGAGGGTTTATCGAAATAAATGATGTGTGTGATTCAGAAGGGGGGGGGGGCTTTTCTGATTAGCATGCACAGAAGGAGTGGTGAGTAAAGGAAGGACTTTCCCTTTATGTAGGAGGATAGAAGGGAGAACCTTCCATCGTTCACTTTAATAACATGAGATAAGCCTGCACTCGCATGACTTACAAACACTCGAATCCATCAGGTGATGATCCTGTTTATCACAATTCTTTAGGACGGACGCTGGGACCTGGCAAAAGGATTATTGTGGGGGAAAGTGAATTACATTTTACACTATCTTATTTAAAATGAATGAGGTCATTACTCCCCTAAACCGAAGCAGTGAACTTTCAACAATCTATTCATGAGAACTGCCATTCCTGCACAGTTGCACAGCTGTTCATGTAGTTTTTGTCAAGGTTTCCAGAAAAACAAAATACACACAGGTGTTACGGGAATAACATTTCATACATTTTGAAATACATAGTGCAAAATTAAGACAAACGTACATATATTATACAATCATATTAGGTCTGACATATTCTTAAAACTGTGCCTAATTGTTCCACCTTTAGGTCTTTGAAATTTAGCTGTGGATTTTCTAGGGGAATGATCTATTCAATACAGTTTTGAGAGTTTTTCAGTTGAACCGTAAAGCCCTTTATGGAGCAGTGAACATTGGCAATAGGAGTCCGCAGTCCAGGACAGATTCCGAATCATCATTTAAGAGAGACCATGTAGGGGATGGTTGTATTTTACACCAAGCTATTCTAGATATATTTATATGTGCTTGATGTAAAAGCAGGTCTTTTTCTTCAGTGTTTATGGATTAGGGCCTCCTCTGTCCAAAAGTTATATCCACAGTCTGGTCTGCACTATTGATTCATCTGTGCATTTATTTGCCAGATGCCAATCTCTAATGACTTACAACTTGAACGAAAAATGACGCTAGGTTTTGGAATCCGCAGTTGTTTCAGTGTCAGACTGATGCATCACGAATTAAGGACATATGACTACATGACTTTGATGTTGATGAGCATACATCCTCACCTTAATACTGTTTTTTCTGTTTGTTTCTTCAAGTCTGTAAATCCCTACATTGTGAAGCTGTCCATCGTGGATGATGAGACGACCCTGGATGTAAGTTTTGTAAACTGTTTTTTTTTTTTTTTATTGGTTGTTACTCCTTGCCTTGTAGTCTTCTGTCTCAGGTGGTTTTATGGTTTTATAGGCTTTAGAACAGTGGCATTTTCTCCAAGAGTCACAATGGAACAGATTGTTGGAATGATTGGCTGTTTGTTGCCCTTCTGGCTCACTTTCTGTCACTGAGAAACCACTGTTTATCCTTTGGCAATATGTCGCTTTTTGATGTCATGGTGGATTTGAATTGACAAGCGGAAAGACGGTTTGGCGGGATTTCACATTACATTACATTACATTACATTACATTACAGGCATTTAGCAGACGCTTTTATCAGAGCGACTTAGTGCTGTAAACCTGTGGAACTGACACAGGTGTGACTCTTTGCAGGGGATGGGGATGGTGATCTCACAGGCACTGACAGAGTATAACAGGTAGGATTTATTTTATTACTATTGCTGAAAATTTCCCTCCACATCCTGGTTTGTGATTATTCCTCCCCAAGCCCTTTAGAGCATTTCCCTTCCCTTCCGTTTCAATTCCACGTGGAGGAAATGGGGTTTTGCGTCTGGATCCAAAGGACCTGTCGGTGGCGCAGAGAATATTAGCTTGACGGATGACAGCTGCCTGCGATAAGCTTGTTGGTGTAAACCCCCTGCCGCACGGTATTTGCGGAGGACGCGGGGATTCGGAGAGCCTGTTTGTTCAGCATCTGCCTTTTAAAAAATGTGATCTGTTCACGGTGCAAAGTGGTGCTCATAACTGCCCTGCTGAACAGTCAGGTTTGCCATAGAATTTGACCAGTACCTTATTGCACCCTATTGAATTCACCAGTGATATAGGGCTATATACAGGGCATAGACAAAAAAACAACAACTATTTGACCTCTTTCAAAATCTGTTATATCTTTATAGTAGAAAAGTAATGGTAATTAGTATTGACATTAACATGAAGCACGTTTAGACTCCATTTTTGATTTGATTTATTTACTATTCACAAAATGCAAGAGCATTTTTCATTTGCTTTCCATTTTTGTTTTTCCTACCCCTGTATATTCTAGTGGCTTTTTTAAAATTCTCTTTAAACATAGTTTTTCATATGTCTGTGAAAGATTGCTGCCGTGTCTGAAAGATGGGCGCTCTGTGAATGTGTCTATGTGAAAGATGGCCTCTCCAACCTTTCCTCTTCAGGCAGTACAAAGACAAAGAAGAAGAGAACCAGGGAGGCTTCTTCTCTGCTTTCACTAACATGGTAAGAGCCACTCGCCATGCTTACTGTCTTCAGCCCTGGAGAAGGAGCTTTCAGAAAAGAGCACAATACAGTTACAAAGCAATCAGATCTTTGCTTAGTAGGGAAATCGAACTACAGAGTTACTGACTTTGAGTAACTCTTTAAATGCAAGAAAAATGGCAGTTATCTCTTGTCCTATGCATACATATTAAAAAGCCATGACTTTTCAGCCACTTTTTAAACCGTTCTCAATGTGTCACCATCGTGATTAGTTTGATCTGTGGCCAGGGTGAGACTCTCCAAATGCTATCCGTCCCCAGCCAGGCAGCGGGCCAGAATGGTCTTTCCAGAGCCTCGTTGTGCAGTCTCCCTTTCCAGCTGCTGTTTTTGCTGAATAATCATACCCATGGCGCTCATCGTGTGTTGATGATCGCAGTGTGGACTGGATTAGTAGAACGACTTATTAAATTATCTGTACTCCCTGGCTTGAGTTGACATATAAAAAAATAAATATATATATACACTCCCAATGAAAGAATGACAGAATGTACAACCTGACCCTTCCATGAACCACGTGCGGAATTTCCACTCTGCCCGCGTACGAGTCGGTAACTCGTTTTACACCTTCTCACCTAACACCTGCCTTTAGAGTTTCACAAACGTTAGTGCTTGTTTGAGTTTCTTGTGTCAGAAGTCAGGGCTGCACATCATGGCTCAGAAATTGCTTCATTTCAGTTAGATTGTTTGCTCTTTGTTTCTATGTAACTGTCCGCCCAAACTCTAAAAGAGATGTTGGACAATTGAAGCTTAAAGTTGTTACCGGATTTTATTGATTTATTTATATATTCTGACACCAAATTGTTTCCTCCTGTATCCCGCGCTTTGCCCGGTTCCAGACTGTGTCCTTCAGAGTGGGCTAAATGCTTTATTTGGAATCATGGTTTTGGCAGGACATTTTTTTCATTCTCTTTTCATTATCTGTTGCATTCCCTGTTTTATCTTTCAGCGCAGACTAGCAAAAATATAGCTTCCAATAGCTTGTCAGCCATTTACTTTCTTTAATTTGCAATTAAAATGAGTTTCAGAATCATGTCATTAATTAGACTCAGCCAGATTAAATTGCATTGTGCTTCATTAATGTGATTCCCTTGCCATAGAATGCCAGGCTAAGGCCCCTTTGTTTTGCCCACCCCCGTTCTAAGTGCAGTACCTTTGTAATCCACAGGTGGGCAGCATGTTCATCGCTGACGCGGAAGAGAAGCTGTCGGTGCAGTAAGTGTCAAAGATTGCAGCGCAGCCGTTCTCCGGTAGCGCTTGCTTATTTATTCGCTCTGAAACGAGAGGCCGGAGGCAGCGCTACGTCTGTGACAGGAGAGTCACACTGGCCCTTCCCGAGTAAACGCCTATATATATTTTTTAGAAAAGGAAAGTTCTGTTTGTAAAAGACGTATCTGATTCAAACGATGGCTGGGGTGACTGCATTTTGGTGACTGCGTTTTCCCTGGAACCCTCCCTAAACCCCAAGCATGCTTACGTGCCATCTACCATTGTTACTCTAAGGAGAGTCCCTCCCCCCACTGTCATTGCGTGCTCCACCAGATCTCTCACCCCTGTGTCACCCGGGGGAGTTAAAGCGAAGCTCGGAGGCAGAGAAATGTGATATTAACCAGAGGAGCGCGTTTGTCCCCACTCGTCTCTGTCGGCCCTCCGGTTGATGTTACCTGTCCGACTCCACACCTGAGAGGCGTTTATCGCCGCCCGGTCTCGGCTCTCAGCGGATCAGCTCTGACTGCCGACGAGAAGCAGCCTGTCTTTTCCTCACGGACCAATGTCTCCGATCACTTAAGGACGATCACGCATTGTGCTGTATGCGCCCCAGCGTCTTCACAAACCTAAATGTCTTCTGACAAACTGCTCAAACTTCGCCAGAAATTGTGAGCGGTGTATGACGCCTCACAAATTGATAGATTCTACATTGTCTATTGTGTCTGACTTTTGATGTTTTTATATAGCGTTTTTATTATGTGAGCAGTATTTTTAATTTGGGCAAAAAATGACAAAACGGCTTGCACAGCTGTGTCAAAGCTTGAACGTGACAAACAAATGCAATGTTTCCACACTATAGTTTTTACGAAACATAGATCAAGATAAGATCTTACTTTAAATGAGTTGTCCCATGGCCGTCATTCCAGCTGGAGAATCTGCAGTTGTGGCCCACGCCCTGATTGTTTTGGAACACGCTTTATTAATCCTCAGTGTAGACCGGTCTGCGAGTGCTCTCGAAATGACATTGTCCACATTTTGAGCTTCTACACCACAGCTATTCAATTCCAGGCCACAAGCGCCAAAGTTTTACTGCACAGGTTGACCAGCAATAGATCGGGTGCTGGAGTTGCTCCACTCCAGGTCAGGCCCTCTCTGTGAGGTGAACAGTGGCGCTAATGGGGGGTCTCTCTTCACCGTCCCGTAGGACCAACGAGGCCATCCTCCTGGCTCTGTACGAGGCCGTGCATCTGAACCGAAACTTCATCACCGTACTCGCACAGGTGAGTTTGGGGAAAAAAAGCTTGCGTAACTATACACCTTAAAATGTCTTTAACTTTCTCAGGGGAAATTGATGATTTGCACTTGTCCAACCTACTTAACCCCTGAGAATCTGCATGTACAGTATGTTTGTGTTCTTTTGATCCGATGGGGGGTGTGGGGGGTGTGGTGGAAACGAAACGAAAAGAAAAAAAGAAAATTGTGCATGGTGAATTGTGTAGGCATGGTGATGGGTGATTTAAAGACAAAAAACAGAAACAACAACAGCTGCTCCCCAGAAACAGCGAGGAGGAGACAGACCGCAGAGGGTAAAGACATGAGGAATGAATGAGTGACTTGTCGCTGTGCCAAACTAAGATAATGAATTTGTTGTTGTTGTTGTTCACTTGTGCCAGAATGACGTTATCCAGAAACTTCTTCCCCCCCACCACCGAAACCGAACCTCATTCATTTTGTTTTTGGAGTTCCTGTGGGGAATGTGCTTCTGCTCAGAGTGGGTCTACCTGTTTAACTTGGGGTTCCTTTCACAAACAGAGTCATCCTGAGATTGACATTGCAACCACGCCCACGACCCCTGTCCCCACCACGCCCACCACACCTCTGGGCACGACTCCGCCCTCCCTTGACAGTGAGTAGCTCCGCCAACATTTCATGCATCATTCTCTGGTGTCGGAAACGTCTCGTGTCCAGTCTGATTCTTTTTTATAGACAGCACAAATGGAGCGATCTAAGATCTAAGCCCGCTTTCACACCTAGTCCAATTGATAAAGTTCGGAACAGAGTTCAATTGTGTGCATGTTTGTGTAAAAAAAAAAAAAAAAAAAAAGGTTAATTTTTTTCCCGAATTTCAAGCGAACTAAAAAGTCTCGCATGGACAGCGCAGACGGTGACAACGGGAGATTGAAAATGTGTAAACAAAACCATGTGTTCATGGATGTCTTCAATTGTATTGGACAGTAATAGGCGGTTGAAATCCAAAATAAGGAATAAAAAAAACAGTTGACACAACGCAATATGATTGACTATGATGACTGCATGCCGTGAATAATCTCTTTCTGCTTTCATCGTCTCTGCGCTGCTAAATACACAAGGTTTCCGAGAGGGCAAGCTTTACATTTACATAGTCCTTATTGAGAGTGGCTTAGTTTTGCTCTATTTATACAGCTGGATATTTACTGAAGCAATTCAGGTTAAGTACCTTGCTCAAGGATACAGTGCCTCACCTGTGAGTCGAACTTACAACCTTTTAGTTGCAAGACCAGTTCCCTACCAATTTTACTACACTGCCAGCTCTGATGTTGCGTGCGTTTCATCTATGAATCTATCGTCTATGATAATCTGTGATTGCATCGCTTCTGTCATGTCCAAATAATGAAATGGTCTATAATGCTGAGGATTAAATAGAAAATGCTGCGCGGCTGGTTTACTTCCTCCGGTTGGACGTCAGTGGCGAACCGCACTGCGCAGTCAGGCCGAGACCAACCTTTTTAGGAGAGCTAGGATTCAAATTCTAACACAGCTTTGACACCTGTCGCAACGAACCGAACTTGGGGGGTAAAGAAACCAGGGTCTGGAAAACGGCTCCAAACACATTGTGGGGGTTAAAGCCCTCCGAGTGTACAACAGTGAGTATTTGTTTCAGCATTCACATAGTGTGCATCAATTTCACCTGGAGGGCAACAGCGTCTTCATGCTCATTTTTACATTGAGTAATGGACACAATAAACCCATAACGGCAAAATGACCTTTTATTATAATAAAAGCAGAATGGCCTTTTATGATATTTATGTGCTCTTCGTGCCCAGCAGTGACATGTGAGAGCAAGCGAGGCGCGTCGGCGAGCGTGTCGGTCTCGGCTTTGTCTCGGCTCCTTTTATCCGCTCTCCGTAATCAGCTCGGCCCCCTGTGATTTGCCGCTTAATTTGACAGGAGGCGCAGTCACACCTCTTCAATTTGCCAGTTCTCTGAGTTTCAGCACAAGGGATTATCGTTAATCGATCCCTCTGTTAAAAAAAAAAAAAAAGCAGAGCTTCAGAAGCACCCCCACCAACCCCAAAAAATGGAACGGAACTGAAAACTTTTCAAAAGTTTGTACGCCTGATTCTCTTAGCGTTTAGATTTTTTTATTAATCATAAATATTTGATTAGCCCTGTGTTCTTTTAAAATGTTAATCAGACTAGTGGAGGCGTATAAATTAAATCCCTCAAAGGCAGAGCGGGTGAATGCGATGGCTGCTTTCCTATTGGAGGCCTTGTCACACACCCAGGAAGTGCATTCCTGAGAAGGGAGCTTTGATGCTGCATTTACATCACATTTACATTTTAGGTACCCTCAATCCAGGTACAGCTTACACAGTGCCCCACAATCCATTTATACAGGAATTTTATTGACCAGCAACCTCTTTAAGTAGTTACAAGCCCAGTTCCCAGCAACCATTAGTTCCCAGTTCCTAACCATTACACTAAACTGCACATTACGTTACCTTACATTGCATGTACCGGGACACGTGTAATGAAAAGGGTGTGATGCCGTAAGTACTGAATTGTTTGTGTTTTTTCTCAGCCTCATTCACGTTATCTGTTGGATTCCCCTTTGCTTTCTGGATGGGAAAGTGACATCCCCCCATAAGCTGTCACATTTAAACTGTCAAACGGCGTCCTGACATAACGGGCGAACGTGCAGTGACTAAATCAACCTGCATCCAGCTGTGCAGGGATATATTCAATCTCTTTAAAAACACATCAAAAACATCTGAGCGGTGTGTCATCCTGTCTGATCTTGCCTTTCTTGTAGTTTAGAGCTGATGCGATGATACCAGCATGCCAAAATAGCAGAACTGTGTTGTGAGAGGAACTGTTTGAAAGATAATGTATAGTACACTAACTACTATGAGCATGAGTATATGTATATACAGTGGGGAAAATAAGTATTTCACCCCCTGCTGATTTTGTGAGTTTGCCCCCTTACAAAGAAAGGAACAGGCAGTCGGTCTATAAATTTCATGGTAGGTTCATCTTAACAGTGAGAGACAGAATATTTTTAAAAATCCCAGAAAATCACATTATATGAATTTTAAACATTTATTTGTGTTTTATTGAGGAAAATAAGTATTTCACCCCCTAGCAAAACAGCAAGAATTCTGGCTCCCACAGACTGGTTATGTGACCAGGAGGCACACAGATTAGTCCTCTTACTTAATTAGTACTCCTAATTAAGTACTCGTTACCTGTATAAAAGACAACTGTCCACAGAATCAATCAATGAATCAGATTCCAACCTCTCCACAATGGGCAAGACCAAATAATTGTCTAAGGACATCAGGGACAAAATTGTAGACCTGCACAAGACTGGAATGGGCTACAAGACCATTGGCAAGCAGCTTGGTGAGAAGGAGTCAACTGTTGGTGCGATAATTAGAAAAGAAAAGAAAAGAAGAAAGGTGGAAGAAACACCAATTGACCATCAATCTCCCTCGGTCTGGGGCTCCACACAAGATCTCACCTCGTGGAGTGAACCTGATCATGAGAAAGGTGAGGGAACAACCCAGAACTACACGGCTGGAGCTTGTTGATGATCTCAAGGCAGCTGGGACCACAGTCACCAAGATGACCATTGGTAACACACTACGCCGTAATGGATTGAAATCCTGTAGTGCCCGCAAGGTCCCCCTGCTCAAGAAGGCACATGTACAGGCCCGTCTGAAGTTTGCCAATGAGCACCTGGATGATTCAGAGGAGGCTTGGGAGAAAGTGCTGTGGTCAGATGAGACTAAAATCGAGCTCTTTGGCATCAACTCGACTCGCCGTGTTTGGAGGAAGAAAAAAGCTGCCTTGGACCCCAAGAACACCATCCCCACCGTCAAGCATGGCGGTGGAAACATTATGCTTTGGGGCTGTTTCTCTGCTAAGGGCACAGGACGACTTCACCGGATCGAGGGAGGATGAATGAGGCCATGTACCGGAAATCTTGGGTGAGAACCTCCTTCCCTCAGCCAGGACACTGAAAATGGATTTCTAAGGATTTGGAGAGGATCTGCAAGAGGAGTGGGCCAAAATCCCTCCTGGGATCTGCACAAACTTGGTGACCAACTACAAGAAACGTCTGACCGCTGTGCTTGCCAACAAGGGTTTCTCCACCAAGTACTGAGTCATGTTTTGCTAGGGGTGAAATACTTATTTTCCTCAATAAAACACAAATAAATGTTTAAAATTCATATAATATAATTTTCTGGGATTTTTTAAAAATATTCTGTCTCTCACTGTTAAGATGAACCTACCATGAAAATTATAGACCGTTCCTTTCTTTGTAAGGGGGCAAACTCACAAAATCAGCAGGGGGTGAAATACTTATTTTCCCCACTGTATATGAACGTTGATTTTGGTGATGTTTCCGCTAAAGGGTGGGTCAGATTTCCCCACCTGTCACTGAACTTCACTCCCATCCTGATACCAGAGTGTGGCCAAGTGTGGCTTCTGGAACCACATAATGTATCAAGCTTGCCATGCCACTGATTTACACAGACATTACGTTCATTCAGCAGACACTCTTATCCAGAGCGACTTACAAAGTACCTAAGTGCATGTAGTAGGATTGCGAGAGCAACATTAACGGTAATGGTGCATTAACATCAACGTACTCAACTAGCCCTGGTAATCACAGTCAACTGGCCTGTTAACATATCACATTAACAAGTGTTAAACCAAGCACTTAAGCTTAAGAGATTTGTAGAAGTGTTTAAGAAAGAGGTTTGGAGTTAATGAACCCAAGATGCAGTCTGAAGAGGAGGGTCTTTAAGATGCCTCGTGACCATCCCGACCACCGTTGTAAGCTTCTTCTGTCACCGACTGGGCAGCCAATCAAAAGCCTGATCTCTGGGCTTGATTGGTCTAAAATCAGTGAGGTATCACATTGGTAAGCTCCACCCACTTTGGATCGAAGCCTCTTTCTTTGGTGTCTAGCTGTAACATTCTTTAATTTCCTCTATCGCAGTGATGAACTCCCCAGAGCTTCCCCTGGACCCAAACCTCCAGACTAGCAACCTGCTCATCACCTTCCTCAAGTACTCCTCCATCGTCATGCAGGACACCAAAGGTGAGCACAAACCACCTTTATCTTTTACCCCTTCATATCCAGACCACACCGGATAATATCACTGGATTTACATGTGTCACCAAACATTAATCTCTACACCACAAGATGCACAACGTTCAGGATTTTCTAAATTGAAGCGTCAAATATTTGGTATTCCTGCAGTTACGCGTCTCGTGATCTCGAGGTGACGAGATCTCTGGATGTAATTTTATGGCTGTAATGGCCTCTGTATCTTTTAAAGATATGTGCATGTTAGAGACGGGGAAAAGGGAGTACACCTGCAGACCTGTTTACAAATGGAAGCCTTTGGTTGTTTTCACCTGTAGAAAGAGAGTAAGTCATGGACACTGTGGATGTTGAAAAACAAGCCCACGCAAAGCACGCATGTTAGGGGTGCGCCGTTCTGGCGTGGGCACAGAGCTCACACCTACACCAGCACACCATGCATTGGCAAACACAAACACACCTACGCACTCACTCACACACACATGCACACACACACACACACTGATGGACCAAGCCTTACTCACCTTGCTCACACAAAACACTCACACCTCCTGCACTGACACACACATACACATAGATGCACCAGGTGTTCACACAGCCTGCATTGACACACGCACACACACACACACACACACACACACACATAGCACACGCACACACACACACTTGCACACACACATTCTCTCACTCACACACCTACACCAATGCACCGAGCGTTCACACCTCTCGCGCTAACAAACACATAGCCACAGGCTCGCTCGCTCGCACATGTATGCATCTTACATCTCAATGTGAGAAATGCACTTCCAGTCAGATCGCATATTTCACCCTCTGGTGAATCCCTCATATTTCACCCATAAGCTGATTTCACTGTTTTAGGGAGCCGTTCTGCTTCCAACAGTCGGGTCCAGAATATGTTACCCACAGAACTGCTGAAGTGCTAAAAAGCTCTCTCTGAATCCTGTAGAATGTGGCTTCCTAAATGGGCCTCCACATAAGTCAGTACTCCTTTGCTTCCTGACTTCATAAAATCACATCAGCTTCAGTCACACACAAAGAGAGTAACATCGGAATTAAAGCAAAGATATAGATTTGTCATACCCAGCAGGGCCGTCCAGCACTGGCCTCCAGTTGACTGCTTCTTTTGAAAAGCGGAATCACTCTGGTGAATCTACGTCTATGGCAATTCCTGGGAAAAAGACTCAGACCTCATGTGTGTGATGACATTGTGCCATGGGGTGGGGTATTGGGATGTTTCCTGCTGTGCTGTGTAACTGAATTAATTCTAATTTGTAGAACCTAGAACCATAGTCAGTCCTAAGTGATCTAGAATCTAGATTGTTGGAGCCGGTCCTACTTGATCTAGATTCTACTGCCAGCCCCCCTCTCCCTGCCCTCACATTTTCTCTCTGTCTCTCTGTCTCTCTCTCTCTCTCTCTCTCTCTCTCTCTCTCTCTCTCTCTCTCTCTGTCTCTCTCTGTCTCTCTCTGTCTCTCTGTCTCTCTGTCTCTCTCTCTCTCTCTGTCTCTCTCTCTCTCTCTCTCTCTCTCTGTCTCTGTCTCTCTCTCTCTCTCTCTCTCTCTCTCTCTCTCTCTCTCTCTCTCTCTCTCTCTCTCTCTCTCTCTCTCTCTCTCTCTCTCTCTCTCTCTCTCTCTCTCTCTCTCTCTCTCTCTCTCTCTCTCTCTCTCTCTCTCTCTCTCTCTCTCCCTCCCTCCCTCCCTCCCTCTTTGCAGATGAACACAGACTCAACAGTGCCAGGCTGTGCCTCATCATCCTCACCTGTATTGCAGAGGTAGGCGCCGTCCCACTCACCCCCCCCCAAGCATCCGCCTGCACCCACCATCATGTTTCCCCATCCCCCTGAAGTCCGTCACCACGGTGCTTCTATTTCCTGTTTCTTTTCCCTCACCCGCTTGATGAGCCTCGGCCCCCAGCCCCTCCGTAATCCCCCCCCAGGCATAATCAGCCTCATCGCCCTTATAACCGTGTTCAAATCAAGAGAAAGGGTTTGCGCAAATAGCAAAGTGCAAAAGAGACACGGATTTGAATGACTAATCTGCCTCCCGCTGTGTGTCAGACTGCGTTTTACACCGTAGACTCCTCTTTCTCACTCTCTTGCCTCTCCCTTCTCGTTTTTTTCAGGACCAGTATGCCAACGCCTTTCTCCATGACGACAACATGAATTTCAGAGTGAACCTGCACAGAATGGTCAGTCTGACAGGGTACACCGGGCCGGCAGCGTTTTTGCTTCTGCTGGAGGTCCTGGGATGTTGGTTTATAGCCCTGGTCCGATTTCCATTATCTCATTTCCTGGGTTTGGTCGAATTTGCCTAGTCTTAAGGGAAAATGCTGTTCAATAACTGCAAAAAAAACAAAAACCCTTCCCTCCGGTTCTGTAATACAATGAAGGTGAGCCAGTTCGCCCTAATCAATCGCACAAATCGATCACTCAGTTTGGCTGAGACATCTTAAAAATACTTTGTTGTGATATGGTACCGGATTCACCTGGAAAGTTGTTTTTTTTCCCCTAAAGATAACTTGGCAGTTTTGGTTGAATCCAGGGATAAACTATAGAGATGAGAGTGAACTTTCATGAACCACATAATGGGAGGAGCTACAATGAGTTGTCAATCAGTTTAGTTGTTTGAACGAATTGAATGATCTTGCTCTCCACAGCAAAACAGGACTGATTCAGGTCAGGGATTGCTGATAGTATATGGTATCTGCCTTTTTTCAGTTTTGTGAAACGTCACTCTCCCATCTCTTATTAAATGCGTTGTTTCTGCTGGTGTTCAGGTGTTGTGATTACAATGCTCTTGCCAGAGAAGCTGACATAATGAAACTATAGTGATTTAACCTTAACATCCAGTGACAGCTTAAGTGCAATGCAATGCTATTTTCTTTGTAATGAAGTTTGTAATATTTGTGTACATTTGATACATTTCATTCCACTACAAGCTGAAGTGATGTTGACACATGCTGCGTGCGAACAGGCTAGCGCACACCCAGAGAGCTTTCAGTGAGCATCTTCTTCACAGTGCCTGAATTATATTGAAGTGTCCCTCACCCGGGCAGATAACGAAGGGCTTTCTTTTGTTTGGTTCTAACAGAAAGAGACAGGCACTTTAAAATGTTTTAGATCTCAGAGACTAAAAGAAAGAACAGTTTCAAGGTGGACAATGTGTTATTTTTAGACATTTTTATTATATTTGGAATGGAGTGTACATTGAAGTATTGTTGAAGTATTGTATCAGCTGGTGCCTCAGGTTTCTATCTTCCCTGGTTGGGTTGGGTTGGTTAGGGTAGGGTAGGGTAGGGTAGGGTAGGGTAGGGTAGGGTAGGGTAGGGTAGGGTAGGGCAGGGTAGGGTAGGGTAGGGTGGGGTAGGGTAGGGGAGGGTAGGGTAGGGTAGGGTAGGGTAGGGTAGGGTAGGGTAGGGTAGGGTAGGGTAGGGTAGGGTAGGGTAGGGGCAGGGTAGGGTGGGGTAGGGTAGGGTAGGGTAGGGTAGGGTAGGGGTAGGGTAGGGGCAGGGGTGAGGGGGGTAGGCAGGGCAGGGCAGGGCAGGCAGGGTAGGGTATGGCAGGGTAGGGGAAGGCAGGGTAGGGCAGGGGAGTAGGGTAGGGTAGGGGTAGGGTAGGGCAGGCAGGGCAGGGCAGGGGTAGGGCAGGGTAGGGCAGGGTAGGGTAGGGTGGGGTAGGGTAGGGTAGGCAGTGGGGCAGGGTAGGGTAGGGTAGGCAGGGTAGGGTGGGAGTAGGGGCAGGGCAGGGCAGGGCAGGCAGGGCAGGGCAGGGTGGGGCAGGGCAGGGTAGGGCAGGGCAGGGTAGGGC